>MJUU01003097.1:161146-218944 GCA_002080025.1 Modiolus philippinarum | reverse complement strand
CCCCTGCTCAAATTTTTTTTGAAAGGGGTCTAAAATGCATTGCAGTGGATTGAGGACCTTTTGGTTGCCATAGAAACCTATCCATACAGTTCTAATTTTGAGAAAAATGTGAATATTTATTAAATTATGTTCTCCGTTTTAAATTATGTTTTGATTTTAGCAGTATGTGTCCGAATTCATGATAATTTTACAGGATTGTTAGTCACCATATGTACAAGATCATATCGCATCGCCATTTTGATTGGTCAAATTTTACAGGAGTTATGGGACTTTATCGACTTAATGCGTGCTACAGCTTAGGAACATTTTGTGGGCACAACTCCTCGGAAACCACTGAACAGATTATGCTGAAATTTAGTTTGAACATTTGCCACCATATGTACTTGATCATATTATGCTGCCATTTTGACCCCCGCCGCAACACAACGGAGGGACATGGAAATGGTCTTCGTCCGTGCGTCCGTCCGTCCGTCCGTGTGTCTGTATGTCACGTTTTTTGTGGGCGCAACTCCTCAGAAACCGCTGATCAGAATTCGTTCAAATATTACAGGATTGTTAGTCACCATTAGTACTAGATCATATCGCATCACCATTTTGATTCGTCAAATTTTGTGTGAATTATGGGACTTTGATTATTTCTACATTGTTATACGATGGCAAATCTTGTGGACGCAACTCCTCAGAAACCGCTTGCCAGAATTCATCAAATTTTACAGGATTGTTAGTCACCATTAGTACTAGATCATATCGCATCGCCATTTGGATTGGTCAAATTTTACAGGAGTTATGGGACTTTATCGACTTAATGCGTGCCACAGCTTAGGAACAATTTGCTGGCGCAACTCCTCGGAAACCACTAAACAGATTATGCTGAAATTTACTTTGAATATTTGCCACCATATGTACTTGATCATATTGTGCTGCCATTTTGATTGGACAAATTTTACGGGAGTTATGGGACTTTATCAACTTAATGCATATTACAACATAATGACTTTGTCGACACATCTCCTCAAAATCTAATTAAGGGATTTTGCTCAAATTTTGCGTAGCTGTTTGCCACCAAATGCAGTTGATCATATCTTGCCGCCATTTTGATTCGCAAAATTTTACTTGAGTTATTGGACTTTATCGACTTTACTGCGGCGGCGGGGGACATAGCTACGCGTAGCAATCTTGTTAAACTGTGTGTCAACTAAAGCTACTTTTGTGAGAGAGAAAAGGTTGTCGCTTTGTATACGTTTGTATTTTGTCTTTCATTTGTGGTTTTTTTGTGCATTTCTGTTGTGGATTGTGGCCTGTGATTGTATTTTTCAGTCATTGTAGATGTTCCTTATTTATATGCTTTTTCATTTTTACCTGTCGGTGTAGCAAAAAAAAGAACGTCACAGCAGTTTTAATAAGATTGAATTCAAACAGACTGGTATATTTTTTCACTCTTGGCGTTCATGATACTTAACATCAATCCATTTACACACATAATATAACTGCAACAGAAATCTATATATTTAAATGCTTAATAACTTTATTCTTTGTTGTGAATTTGGTTAGTATTGAGTAACTGTGAAAAACAGAACCAGGAAGAGATTCCTATTGGATAGTTTTTCTTTCAAACACTTTCAAAGCTTTTAATCAATGGATTTGAAATAATGCCTCATCATATGAAAGTTTTTATACATTAGCCAAATTCATTGATCGAATAAATCTGCTAAGTTTTTGATATAAAGCAGCGCCGTTAATTCATTGTAGTCAGAAAAATCTTCAAGTGAAACTCTCTACGATGAATAGTCGGAGGAAAAAAGGAAATCACCGAAAAAGTCAAACCCATAAAGCATGAAAATATCTATTTTGAATACACAATGCTTGTCAAAATAATTTAGACCTTTTATTATTGAATAGTTTTATAATGATTTATTTTTTCTTTGATTCTATATTTTCCTACTTTTATGATATTTTTCCTGCAAATTTATCAAAATCAGATCATCTTGTTTTATCAAATCCAAACAAAAATCTTAGTGAGTCAAGTCCTAACATTGTTCTTTCTTGAATTAAAGCCTGATAGAAGTCTAACTTGAACGTCACATAATTATCTTCTCAGAGGATCTTGATAGCTAGGTTCTATGTCGGAGTGTTCGATCTAGTAGAGAAATATTCTGAAACGATTACCACTGATTCATTTCATCAAATGGGTTGAGATATAGGGGCTTAAGGCAAAAATCGTCCTCTGTCTTTTCCCATTTTTCAGTTTTTACTAAAACATTTTTGTAGTACGTTGACTGTCAGTTACACTATAAAGATATATGGGGGAGTTAAAATGGGTTAGTATTACGTAATGGTTGAAAACTCAGAGTTTTATAATAATATTTAAAAAATACGCAAGCACACATTTTGATTTTTCGTTCCAGATATGTGATTTAATGCAAACTCTAAAGAGAGATGACCACAATAAAAGACACAATATTCTTGAAATGTTAGTTAAAACTGAATCAGCGTTCCGTGTAGCTAGGAGTGACGATCCGTCACAGAAACAGTCATTTTTAGAACAAAGTCTTCAAACAGAAGGACTGGTACATAATTTGCAGAAAGAATTCCGTGTTAGAAAAGATTCCCTGAAAAATGGACATTGCTGTTTTGTTGTAGCAGGTTTGTAATCAGTAGTCAAGTTTATAGCTGGCAACGCCATTTTTATTGACCAAATGTTAATTTAACCCCCAAAAAACACAAATTTTAATATGACTTTATGTATCTATAGCTGTCGATGTTGGTAGCATACACTATAAAAATAGTTTTGATAACATAAATGGTATCATCTTCAACACCCCTAATTACGCTGTTGCCTTTTAGTAGTAATCAAAAGGAAGGCTGAAACTGAATTTGTAAAAAAATAACATTTATACTACATATAAGATTAATTATTCATGTTATTTTAATAACCCTTTTTCTTTGCTATTTTAGGAGAAACATCGGCAGGAAAGTCTTTATTCTTAAATTTATTACTGGGAGAAGATCTTTTACCATCCTGTCTCCCTCCGTGTACCAGTGTTATTACAAAACTCTGTTATGATAAAAGAAGACATGCCAGAATAGTATATCACAATGTACATCGCGATGACGATGTTTTAGAAGATTTCAAATACGAAGATATAAGTCATATTATCAATGAGGAGAATTACAAAAAACGGGAAGTAACTTCTGACATTAAAGAGGTCCAGATATATCTACCAGCATGCATTCTCGAAGTATGTATGTAACTACTAGTTTGAGATTTATCCTAGGTATATAGTATACTATAGTGTGAATATATGAAGAACCAGTACATACTAATGGATTTTTGTTACATATTCTATTTTTCTGTTATAGTTTCATATTTTTGATCGAGTCCTTCAGTGGTGATAACAGAGATATGGAATAATATGCTTTTTAAAATCTGAGGAATAGAACTTCAAAATATCAAAATATGCAACAAGTTATATTGTACAATAGATATTTGAAAATAATTAAGAGAAAGTTGAGATATAGAATTCCAAAAAAGTAGAAAGAGTTTTTTTTTTTTTTTTTTTACAGAATCTTTAGGGATTTGCAATATTTCCAAAAAGCGTCATACATAATTAAAATGTCGAAATTGCCCTGAAATTTAGTTTTTACTGATGGCCATTTGTACCACTTATATCTTCTCAGTGTAAATCAAATTAAAAAAAAATGGAAGTCCAAACCTTGATAGATGTATAAAACTACAGGGTCTAAATGAAAAAGCCAAAATCAACTTAGGATTTGCCTTTGCATGAAAGAGGTTTCCACTTATTTTTCAGCAGAATTTTCTGAATTTATACAATGCAGGTTTTTAAATAAAACCATTTCTGGGGCTTTACCGAAGTACTGGACTTCTTGGCTGGTGAATACCCTCGAGGACTAACAATCCATCAACGGAGGCATCGATTTAATTGTAATAAATAATTAAAATACCAAAGTTACTGAAAATTTGGTTTCTGCAAATGCTTATTACGACATTTTTTGTCTCTTCCGTTCAGATCAAATCAATACAGTTGGGAAAACTTAAATCTAAAAAATGTATTTAACCTGATTGAGGGATAATGAAAAAACCAAAATCAGCCAAAGACCGCGCTTTACACGAGGGAAATACCTCATTTTTAACAAAATTTTCTAAACTGAAAATAAATACATTTTTTTTTCTAGAATGGACTGATACTAATCGACACACCTGGAATTGGTGAAAACGAAGATATGGACAAGGTTATTGAAACATATGTTGACAACAACCAAGTGATGGGTTTTGTTTACATTATAAAATCTGATGCTGGAGGCGGCGTTGATGAAGACAGGGTAGGTTTCTTCAAATCGTTATTTTTAGCTTGAATTTATTGGTTAATTAATATTATTATTAACCAATACAACTTTGAATTGTTCAGATTATTTACTTACGAAAAGGATAGATTTTGGTCATTAACGCATAAATACATGAGTTACTGTAAATTTTGTTTCTTCGGGTGAATATTTCGACAACTTATTTCTCTTCAGTGCAGATTAAATCAAAATATTTGGAAAACCATAAACCGAAAGATGTCCATTTTAATGCTGGTAGAGAAGAAATAAAGAATAGGATCTAATCAGCTAAGGATCGACAGAGTTTCACAAGGAGGGGATTGTTTACTTATCGATTGGTTATCTTATAAAAAATATATTTAAAAATTTTAGTATATGTAGTATTTTAACACTATGTAAACGGTGTACTGTGCCTTCTCGATAAGAGCATTGTCCTCTATAAAATTTGCCTTCCTGTTCTTTTTTACTTATAGGCGCGTAGCTACCAAGAGGCACGGCAGCACGTGTTTCCACGTCGTTTTTGCAACATAAAAAATCAGAAAGAAAAAAAAAGAGAAATAGATAGTAAGGGGTGCAAAGTATTATCAGTCTGCATTTTCAATTCCTTTATCCGTCTAAGACGGCGTAATTTTATATTTTGCTAATTTACTATACGTGGTTTAATTTTTTATTCGCGTGAGGAATGGTACGTGTTCTATTTCGAAAATTTGTAGATCAGTCAAATATTACGTAGAAGCAGTTTCCATATTTTGAACAGGAACAACGTCCTTACACAAATAAAATAAAACTAGATTTGTTGACAAAGTCAGTGTGGGAAAATGTTGCAAAATACAAGTTTTTATGAAAGTAGGGGCCATCTAAAACTACTGTTGACTCATTGTTGAAAGCTTCATGTTGCCTTCAAGATATTAAGATAAAGAACAACAATAAAAAAGTTGTCCAATTCGTTGAATCTTACCATGTATTTGCAGGAATGTACATATTCCTTTATTTGTTCATTATTATGTTACCATAACATTATATTTGGTCCATGCAAAGTCCAATGTTAAACAAATAACATAATACCGAAGTTGCTGTTAATCTATTTTCTGCATATGCACATTTCGACAAAAAAAAACTACCGAAGATGGAACAATCTAATATTTTTTATAAAGTTTTCCAAAGCAGTAAAGTTCGATACTGTTGACATAGTAAGTTGGCTATCTCTAAAAAAATAGCCACTTAGAGGTTCCCCAGTTTCTTCAATTTGCATCATGTTGTTTATTTGATTTTTGTGTTACCATCTGTCATTACCATCGCATCAACATTTTGAAATAGACAATTCTGTTTCTTTTTACTTTATATTTCAACATACAAACAAAAATTTGAAGGATACCCATCTCGTGTGTACATCTACCAAACAAGAAAAACTAGAGGCTCAGATACTGAGCTTGTACCGCTCACCTGACAAAATGCTTAATAGCAGTTTTTTTCCATGTTCTGTGCTCATGGCCAAGTTTTTTTGTCTAACAAAATGAGCAATCTTTGTAAAAGAAACCTTCCAAATACCATTACAGTTTAAATAAATTTGCTTCAATATAGTTAGAGCAGATGATGAATTAGATGTTTTTCCCATACAGTCCAATTTTTAATAAGTTACGCGCTGGCGGCCATGATTTTTGTCGGATGGGATCAAAATGGGCAATTATTGCGAAAGACCCCCCATACAACATTTCTGTAAAGTTTGGTTGAATTTGCTTCAGTGGTTGCAGAGAAATTGATAAAAATGTGATAAGGTAACGCACAGACAGACGAATTACGCACGACGGACGGCAAGTGATGTCAATAGCTCACACTGACCTGTGAGTCAGGTGAGCTAAGAGAGAATATTGTTTCAATAATTATGTTCCTAAATACAAATGCCGTAATCGATCGAGAACACTTCAAGAAACACTTCAGAAAAAATTGAAAAAAGAACTCATTACAAATATGTAATGTTGGTATTCCCCATATATGTGGATCTTTTGGGGAGACGTTGCTATGCTCCCTGGTGTCCTTTCAGGGTGCTTGCCCCGGACTTAAAGAGGTCCCAGGTAACCCCAGATCTCTTGCCCTTTTTTTGCTTCCACGTCCTTAGGACCTTACCTACGTGCCTGACCTGGATTTTAGGGAACGGGAAGGCACATTTTCACTAAGGACACTATATTATATGGTTAATTCTGCCTTCTTTATTTCTAACAAAGAACAGGAAGGCACATTTTATAGAGGACGCCGTTTACACAGTGTGATTTTAGCCCGATTTTAGTTAGTCTCCTTAACTAATTTTGAATCAGTAGGTGAGACTGTAAGTGAGGTTTATATAAGCAGTATAGAAACCGATTTTAAAGAAAAAGTTTCTTTCGTGACTTCATCTCAAACTGGAAGCTTTGGTTGAACAAGATACCATTACCTTATTCGTATTTTTTTATTCCCCCCGCGACGATAAGTCGGGGGTATATTGTTTTACCCTTGTCCGTCCGTCCGTCCGCCCGTCCGTCCGCAGGGGGTACATAGTTTGCCCGTGCTGTTTCTTCTAAAGTTTTTATGGTAGGAAGTTAATAGATTACAGATCATATGGGGATATATTTTAATTGTGGTATTGATTTTGATATTGGTCTATTTTTCTGAAAAATATACGGTGTCGAACTTAATCGTTTTTTTTTTTTTTTGCGATTTTCTCATAGAGGGTACACAGTTTGTCCGGCCAAGATCTCCTACAGTTTTTATTGTAGGAAGTTTTTATTTTACAGATCATATGGGCATATATTGTAGATGTATCTTTTGGTTTTGATTTGGATATTGGTCTATTTTTTTTAATAAAAAGTATATGTTGTTTAACCTAGTCGTTTTTGTGATTTTCTAATAGATGGTCCACAGTTTTCTTCCAAGATCTCCTACAGTTTTTATGGTAGGAAGTTTTTATTTTACAGATTATTTGGGCATATATTGTGCTTTTTGGTATTGATTTTGATATTGGTCCAATTTGTATAAAAATATACGTTGTTGAACTTCGTCATTTTTTGAAAGAATTTTACATAGAGGTTACACAGTTTGTCCGGGCTGTTTCTCCTACATTTTTTATGGTAGGAAGTTTTTATTTTAAAGACCATTTTTGCATATATTGTAGATGTGCCTTTTGATATTGAGTTTTATTTTGGGGGAATTTTTCGAAAAATATACATAGCTGAATATAACCCTTTTTGCGATTTTCTCATAGAGAGTACACGGTTTGTCTGGCCAAGACCTCCTACAGTTTATATGGTTGGAAGTTTTTATTTTGTAGATCATTTGTATATATTACAGATGTGCCTTTTAGTATTAATTTTGATTTCGGAGCATTTTTCTAAAAAAATTACATTGTTAAACTTAGTCGTTTTTATTTATTTTTTTTATTTGTTTATTTATTTATTTATTTTTTGCGATTTTGACACAGAGGGTACACAGCCTACATATAATTTGTGAGGGCATCGTATGTCTTACAGACACACACATCATTACTAGGAAACCACTTTTAAATCTGTTTCTTGCTCGGGGGCTTGTCATCCTCTAGTAATCGAATGTGATACCGTCATTTTGTCTTGTTGAATCGTTTCATCATCTCCAATCACGATAACTTCGTCAATCTTGCTCTTTATTTTAGTTAATCAGACTGATGCAAATAATCCTTCAAAAGGAAAAATCGAAAGGTGAAAGAAATTCCATGCGGTTCAGCCCTGACTGTGCCATGTTTGTATGTAATATATGGGACAGAGTGACAGAGCCTGACAAAGTGTATAAACATATTATTCAACGACTCGGTAAAATATGGCCTAACTTCAATGAAAACAGGGTCATTCGATTTTCCGCGGCATTCGCAAAAAGAGAAACTGAACTTGACAAAGACTATATTATCCCAAAGTACAAACAAGTGCTGGAAATCTTGTACAAGATTTACAACAAAGCCATGGATGACCGTGTTAAAATGACATACAAGTAAGTGAATAAAATTTATAGTGAAAATGTGTGCTGTGTGTACCAATATTTACAGTGTAGGATTCGTGACTAATGATAGATAAGTAACTTCAGGAAACCAATAAGTGTAAAACTGGTAAGTCATCGTTCTGTGTGATATTTCCAAATTTCTTTAAATGTCGAATTTCCATATAACTTTCCGTTACATACGTCTTTATTGTTGCGGAGTTGAGGGATTTGCTTGATAGATTGTCAGTTTCTGAATGTTATCCTTAAACTGGTGTCCTGGACTTTGGCTGTGGCACCAAAACGGGAAATTTGGAAAATAATTTATAAAAGAGAGATATTTCATGAAGAATACAAAGTCCCTTCGTTTAAAGGTAAAGTGTTTGAGATTTTTTTTCGCATTTTTTATCATCAAATTTGTCTAGTATTATTTGCATGGGAGAGGGAAAAAAAATAGAAATTGCCCTCCCAACACAACTAACATTTAATCAAATTTCGTTATAATGGAGGGTACAAGATAATCATGATGAGAAACTTGCAAACGGGTTCTCATGGTAACTTATGCAACATATAGCATGTGAAATGTATGATTTAAACACTATATATCAACACACAAAACATAATAATGAAACCATTACCTTGTCATGTATGACTGCTGGGCATTTACTTCTTCTTCCTTCCTTTTTCTCATATCATATAGTAATAACACTTCCCTACTTTTAAAGACACAAAGGTTATGGTAGTTGGCGTAAAAACATAGAAATAGCCTCTAATGCTTTCTTTTAGAGACAAATTGCCAAAGTAAACTTATTCGAAAAGTTTGTTTCCATGCATACAATAGAATGAAGGCATATTTTTCCTTTTGTACAATATGCTCATTTCTTCTCAAGAAATAAGGCCTTTTATTTTACTTATATTTCTGGTTGTATGCATAAAAGACTGTTACATGTGATATATCGTTACACGTGATATATCTATTACAAGCTTTGCTGTGGCTTTTGTTTCAGATGGATACAGACAATTCTTCTCCGATCAGTTCACCACATTAAAACAATAGTAAGACAACTTAACCTTTCAGACAACCGTCTTGAAAATGAAATGAAGGACGCCAAAGACCAGTTAGATAAATTGAAGAATTTGTCACTTGAAGCCGTTAATTCAGTCCGACAATTTATTGAAGAAACTTCTCTGGACATCTGCAAAGAATTTAGAGAGTACATGAAGTCACCAGTAATCCAAATTGCAATTACCCAATGGATAGAGCCTGAACTCCCGGACATAAACACAACAAATGAAGATGGAAAAGAAGTGAGGAAGGACTGGACAGCGCTGAAAGCTGAAATTGATGAAGCAATTATTGATAGACTTACGGCGGAGTTTGAAACATGGGAAGAGGAAAATGGGTCAATAAGCAGACTTGAATCTCATATTGCAACCGAAATTCAAGAAAAACTTCTTGGTCTGAAAGATAATGTGCAACAGATTGAACACCAGTTAGATAATGGGTTGAGCTCATCCAATGGTTCAGCAGAGTCTCTTGACCTCACAGGACGCCGACGGTCATCATTGGTAAATCCAAGTACGAGTGTTCGTCGCAGGTCCGTTGCAACTTCTTATTTTGACAAAATACGAATGAAAGATGACAAGTTTCATTTGTCTACCTTTGCAAGGAATAAAATCATGAAACCATTTTCTCCTGCCATCAAAAAGATCTTTCGTAGTAATAAAATGGAAACTTTTATAGCCAACAAAGTGGCATACGCTAAAGAAAGATCGAAGAAACTTTTCAAACGCTTTACTGAACTAGAACCAGGCGAAGAAGATCCACTGAAAGACGTAATAGATTGTTTCCTTGAAGGGGCAGTTGAAACTCTCAACAAGCTTGTTTTACAAATTCCTAATTCTATAAAAGCAAATCAAAACATACTCGATTATGTTGGTGAATGTAAACGTGATTCAACTGTATCTAGACAACATTATGTTGACATAATGGAAGAATTAGAAAGACTTAAATGCCTCCTAGCAGAATATGGCGCAGGCTACATTTTTGTTGACGATTTTAAACCAGATGAATTGCAGGTGCTTGATCAAAACGCTGTACACCAGCGCTCATCAGTACCTTTTAAAGTTTCTGAATTCATCATCAATATGTCAAGTTCTCAAATGAACTACAAAAACCACAACAACCCAAGATCCCTTTGGACAGCCCATCGAAAAAGTCTGCTTAAGAGAGATGACAGTGAGGAACCTGTAGTGATCAAAGTATACCTTCCATCATCAAAGATGGAAAAATGTTATTCTGAAATTGCAAAATTAAGGTAAGTTATTTTGACAATTACATCATAAAAAATAAGTTTTTATCTCAAATATTTTTCATAATAAATGAAATGTTTTGTTATGAAAACTAACGCTATCAAAAGAAGGTTAAGATATTTATGCAAATGTCTATTGAAAATTATTTCTGCCAATGTAACGTTCCAATTCTATGCAAAGATATAATCATTCGCAAACATTATTAATTTCTGATTGATATAATTATCCGTCATGTTCGATTGTCAAATGTTTACACTTTACACCATGGTAATGGTTAATTGTTGAAAATATATTTCTGATGCCTTTGCTTTCTAACAGCCCTTAAATATTTGTATCTACTCATACAAAATGGATAAAAAATTTGATTTTGTTCCTTTCAAAACCTCCCATGAAAAAAAAATTATCTGCGCAGATTAGCGGCGAGCATCCCTTGACACATCTTTTAAAATTACGTATTGTCATTTTCTTTCCTCTCAATATTGTGTTCATGGAGTTAGTAGTCTACCTGTATTGGGTTTACTCGTATGTTTATTATGCTATAAGGAAACGGGACAGATAAAGGGGAGGTTTGGGTACCCATAGATCGGTTTAATCCTACCGCTGGCTTGAGCTAGCGCCGATACCAAGTCCGGCTGTCCCGAGTTCCTATCGTTGTTTTCGTTTGTCTTTTGTCTTATTTGTGTTTTTCCCGTGTAGTTCCCTAGCAGATAAAGGCATGTAATTATAAATTTCAGCCTTTGTAGATGTTTCTAGTTGTCCGTTTGATTTCATTTATCTGAGATTGGTCTACAATGATATATTTTCTAAAAGTAAAATACTGCATTTATGCTCTTACTTAGAATAAGCCATCTGTTTTTATTAAAAATTACTTAATTTGACAGAAGTTGATGGTATAATCAACTTTAACTTTACTTTAAAAACTTAACAATACTTCAGCTGAATTTTTTTTTATTTTTTAGAAAAACGGAGAATTGCACTGCTATTTGTTGCAAGAAAACTTTTTTATTTTATGAAGTTGCAAACAAATTTGTTTTTTGTTTTTTTTTGTTTTTTTTTTTTTTTAAAGGGTCCCCATTTTCTCTTACGATTAGAAGACGAATAAATTCAACAGAGAATCTGGATATGTTATTACTAATATGATACAGCTTCAGCATTCTGTTTCAGAGTTATGGTCAAGTACAATTTTTGATACATTATTGACAGACATTTGCTCAAATAAATACGATATCCCAAATGACCGGTCATTTTAATATGTATATGTCACTATATTTAGTTATATTCGTATAACTACAATACAGTTTTTTACACCTGACACTAAAGGAAATAAGTTTAACGTGAAACTTGCAAATATAGAGATCTGTTATTTTTTCAGTAAGTCTGACTGTGAATTCAACTTTAGACCATTATAATGTATCACAAAAGTTTTAGTGTGTAACCTTACAATTTGTTTCTATTTTAAGGTTACTACAAAGACACGACAGTGTTGCAGTCTTCCTTGGTATCCAACATTCTGATACATTCTTACCTGCCTTGGTGTACAGAGGACATCTAAATACTCTCAAACGACACGTAAAGAAAGGCAGGGATTTTAATATCTCAATGTGTCTACAAGATGTAGCCAGTGCACTTGAACATATTCACAGAAATGGAATGGTACATATGGAACTCAACACTAATACAATAATGGTACGTTCATTTCACTTCATATGTGTCTTATCTTTAATAAATGTAGTGTCATATAGATTCATTTAAATTAAGAGTTTACCACATGCAAAAAGATTTAAAATCAATACATCAAGCATATGAATGCAAGAAAAAGAAATAAAAATGAACGAACAAACCTTTGCTTATGAAAAATCAGTAAATATTTGCTGTCTTCGAGATATCGAATTCTATAAAAAAAAAAGAAAACTAAGTTTTCTGTAAAAATTGGTACATGTTACAATAATATACTAAATTCGTTGAAATACTTATTTGATAGCGTATCATGCTGCAGAAAACACTATGTTGATATCAAAGGACACATGTTCCGACACCCAAAACGTGGCATATTAAGTTGGCTTACTCATTTGTCCTTGTTATTGTCCGAATACTAAATATATACATAGAGGCTATTCAAACTTTCACCTTGGCAGTGTTTGAGGGTTGGAGAAGTAACACGTGCCATGGATTTTAATTGGTTTGTCTAAGGGTTAGAAAATGACATTAACCAATCAGTCACAAAGCAGATCTTCAACACCATAATTTTTACTGGCTGTGTGACGGGTGCCATGCGTGGAGCAGATCATGCTTACCCTTCCTTCACCTGATGATACCTCAGTTTTTATAGGGGTTCATACTGCTAGTGCTTTAGTTTTGTGGCGTTTTTGTTCATTTTTGTTTGTTTGTTGTGTCTTTGTCATACTGTCTCAATTCGTGTTGCTGTGAATTGCCGTGATTTTGAAGTTTCCCCTTTCCTCGTTCTTGCTTCGGTATTCGTTTGCCGATGTATCATCACATTTTAAGCTCACCTGGCTATGCCAGGGTGAGCTATTGCCATCACTTGGCGTCCGTCGTCCGTCCGTCGTCCATCCGTCGTTAGCTCACTTTCAAAAATCTTCTCCTCTGAAACCACTGGGTCAAATGGAACCAAACTTTAACTGAATCATCACTCGGGTATCTAGTTTCAAATTTGTTTTGTATCTTAGGTCAAACAACATGGCTGCCGTTACTAAAAGTAGAACATAGGGGTAAATTACAGTTTTTGGCAAATAACTCAAAAACCGTTACAGATATCAAAAATCTGACGGAGTAAAAATAATCAGCATGAGAAGATCTACCCATGCTGAAATTTTGAAGAAAATCTGATGCCCCGTCTAAGAGTTATTGCCCCTTTTCCGTGAAATTTTCAAAATTTGGATGTTTTTTATTAAAAAAACTATAACAGATAGAGGTTAAGTTTAAATTGCAAAAATGTTCAGCATGTTAAGATCTACCCACATGGATATTTTGAAGAAAATCCATGTACCTATATATGAGTTGTGGTCCTTTATTGGTCAAATTTTCGTGATTTTTTACTTTTTGTCCTATATTTCAAAAACGCTTTGAGATAGAGGTCAAGTTTAAATTGCAAAAACGTTCAGCATGTTAAGGACTATATTTTATTCAACACATTCAAGTTTTCCGACCGCTTCCAAGATGGCCGCCAGCGGGGAACTTAGTTTACCATTTGACCTAATGGGAAAATTCATACAAAGGACTTCTTCTTGAGAACCACTGGATGGATTTGAACCAATTGGGCATGAAACAACGGCAGTAGAATACCGAAGGAACAAGGGAAGCGATGACTACAAAAATCGAAGTCCAAAGACATGGCAAAAACGGTAACATGAATGATGCTTATGAAGTGCTGACCAAGTGTTGTTACTTTGGTGCCGATCCATCATCCAACATGGCCGCCAGCGGGGATCTTAATTTTAACATTGGACCCTATGGGAAAATGCATACAAAGAACTTCTACTTTAGAACCACTGAATGGATTTGAACCAAACTTGGCATGAATGATGTTTATGAGGTCCTGACCAAGTGTTATTACTTTGGTTCCAATCTGTCATCTTATATGACCGACAGCATTGGACCTTATGGGAAATGCACACAAAGATCTTCTAGAGAACTGCTGAATGGATTTAAATCAAACATGACATGAATGATGCCTGTCAGGTGCTGACCAAGTGTCACCAGCTGTGAACTTAATTTAGCAAAAAATCTTCTTCTAGAGAACTGCTTAATAGATTTAATCCAAACTTTGCTTATGAGAAGCTGACCAAGTGTTGTTACTTCAGTTCTTATCCATCATCCAACATAGCTGCCATCAATGAATGGACTCTTGGGGGAAATGCATACAAAGATATCATTCATGGAAAACCATTGAATGGATTCAATTTAAACATTGCATAAATGAAACTTGTGAGATTTTAACCAAGCTTGTTACTTTGATGCTGATCCGTCTTCCGACATGGCCACCAGTAGCAAAACTTAGTTTAACATTGGACCCAGTGGGAAATGCATTAAAAGATCTTCTCCTCTGAAACTGCTTGAACAATTTCAGTAAAATTTTGATATGATAGTCCTTATGTGACCCTCTTCAAAGTTTTATATTAAATAGCTGCCAGCAGGGAACGTAGATTAATATAGGCCCCTTAAGTTTGGAAACTGCATTCAAAAATCTTCTCTGAAACTGCTTGAACAATTTTAATTAAATTTTATAAAAAGTTTCTGATTTTTATGTACATACACCACCAAAGATGGACCATCAATTGGGAATTATAGTGCTGCAGGACCCAGGTGAGCGATACAGGCTCTTGAGAGCCTCTTGTTTTAATTTTTGTCAGATTTCGGAACTACTCAGGTTTCTCCAGTTCAATGGCTGAAAGAATTTTGCACACGGACCCCCACTTTTTATTTCACGAATGTCTATTTAGTTCAAATTAAGAAACCTCACAAGTTTTCATAAAATTCTTGATATAACTTCCTAGCTTTTAGACACAAATAATCCTGAAGTTAACGAAAGGTAAAATCTAAAGAAATTCATTTCCCGCAATTTTTTTTCATGTCTCCTATTTCCGTTAAAGCAAATGGACCTGAATATTTCTTATAAAATTTCATAAGGACTACAATGCTTAACCAATTTAAATAGGTTTCAAAAAATTCTTGATATTAACATCAAGAGTGAGCCTCCTTAATAATGTGCTTTTTAGTGTTATTGAACGAATGGCTGAAATATAAAATATATATAATAATGAGTTCATTAATTCGCTGTACTAGTGTATGTTTCCATTGGCAGGTTAACAAAGATGGCTATGTTCAATTGACTGGATGTTGTCTCCCTAGACGAGCAGTCATTCCAGAAAATCCAGAGCAACACTTTTGTGGAGATTTCATCTACTTAGCACCGGAAGTCCTCAGAGGTGACCTTTACATTTCCTGTGCTGATATATACGCATACGGACTACTTATGTTTGAGTTGTTGATGGATGAGAAACCTTTCTCTAAACAAAAGAAAATGTCTTTAGATATTTTTATCCAGAATGTAGATCCATACACTATGATGAATTTCAAGAATACTTTAGCTCCTCTTTTTTCATCGGCACAAACTTTGATCACGAACTGTTTACAGTTGTCAGAGGGTAGTAGACCAACTGCAACAGATTTAAAATCCCTTGTGCAATCATTTAAAAGTGGTCCTTGTGTTGAAAGAGGAAATGAACCAAGCTTGTCTCTTCCAAGTGGTCGTCGAAACTCTGAGGAACTAAAGCGAATTTAATTCCGGTATTAGTTTTTTCCACAAATTCGGGTTCTTTGACTGGGATTTTAAGCTATACATCTCTTTGGCTGCACACATTTTAGAGCCTAAACATTTTCATGTCAACTTCCAACCAACAGTTAACTGTATCCAAATGATACCATGTAACGTTAGGCCATTACTAAACTTAGAGAGTTTGCTGAAATTGGGATTATAATACAGTTTCATAATCTAAATAATTCATAAGTCTGGGTTGAAGTTACAACCATATCATGAATGATCATGAATTTCTTACACTGTTTTCCAGAAACATGTAATATTTAATCAGTATTGGACTTGCACAGAGGTATTAATGCAATACGATTGTCACTTAAATTGCTAATTACGACTATTTCAAATTAATGATATGGATTTTTAGTGTTGTGTTCAATTTTGCGTATGTTTTGTTCTAAATTTTCCCAGTGTATTTTTTTTTGACTTGTAATAATATCGTGATTCGACGTTCATTGAACATTGTACGAGTGTACATTAATTTTATATCGTCTAAATCAAATGTACTTGAATTTTAAACTATACAAGGACAAAACGAATAGTAAGAGTACATAAGACGGGGTATAAATATTTTTTTTAATTTCGAACATGATGAAAAATGCAACATATCTTATATATATTCTTATCATTATTCCTCAAGTCTTTCATAAGCTGATATTTTCGTTACTTTTTATCCTGAAGGTATTTGCTCTGTATTAGGTCCTTCCTATTTTGATTTTTGTCTCCTTGATTTTTATATGAACTAGGGAGACATAGTTTGATGAATTGTCATCTGTATAACTGAATTCAACTTCATTTTCAGTATTTTATTGTTTTGTCAATGAAATGCATCTATAGCTTTTAGATTCATGTTGCTTATTATGTTAAGTTAACCTTTAAAGGTAAATTGCACCCAAGCTTTTTGATATTCTTTGACTAGTTTTCATTATAACTACATTGTACTGATATTTTTTCAGTGTAAATGCATCTATAGTATGTTCTCCTTCATTGGAAAGTGCAATATATAATATATATACTTCTGTGTTCATTTTATTTCTAACGAAATAATATTTTAAAACTTTAATCAAGTTATATCTGTGAACATTGTAGAATTAAATTCGGAATCAAATTTGAAATCCAAATTGAAGTCATATTAATTGTCATAAAACTTTTATCATTTCTCAGAAATATTTGTGAAATATTTTGATTACAATTCATATTCTCTTTGTTTATGTAAATTTCACTTTTCTCGTCACTTATTGTTAGTTAACAAGATATATTTTATAATTTTGTGAAATGGTTAAAAATTCAAATTGTTTTATTTTGAAATTATATATTAAACACACTATTTCACATTGAAAATATTGTAGGGGTGTCCTCTTTTAATGGAAAGTATAGAGAACACAACATGAATGTTTGCAATTTTAAGGAAATTACTCCTTTTTATTTTTTTCATTGACTGATACACAAACTTATTCTTAAGATCAAAATAGCAATATAATTCAATATGTTAGCATTATGGCATTAGGCAATGAACCGTTTTCGTTGTACCTTAATTATTATTATCATATTTGGGTTATATCGATATCAATATTGTGTATTTTTTTCAATATTCGTGGAATTTATCTTTATAAAAGTAAACTGATTGAGACATTTATCAGTAACTCCGCTGTTTATTCCAAAAAATGATGACGTACATGACGTCGTTTTTGTTACATGTGACTGTACTGGGTACTTTCAAGTGAGAAGGAGTTTTACCGTGAGATAATTTAAAAAAACATAAAATTCTTAGTTATATCCCCTTTAGGTCTCTGTACTAGCCCTTTTTATTGGTTCAGTCTGTGACATTTATTACTTTTATTCACATGTTTTAGTAATCCCTTTATATTCATCAATCATGTCAAACAGAGACGTCTCTGTGTCAAACTATTACAGATTGTATGCTTTTAATACTAGTATATGAAATTCAGTATTCGTGTGTTTATTTGTACAAAGGTACAACTAGAAAAAAGTGGTATTTATTCATTAGAAATATTGTATATCCTACGAATTATACATCAAGGTTGTTGTTAAATAAAATGCCTTCTATTTCTACACTTTCATATTTTCTGCCAGAGAATCCTATTTGATATAACATGTTTATACAATGTTACTGGATAGTGTTTTATATATAATGGGGATAAAAACAAATTCACCGAACAGAATTGTCAACAGCCAAAGACCAAGAGACCAAAAGACAAAGCTGGTGGAAACCACAGAAAAAATGTCGACCGCAGTGATCCTGGTTTCAAAGAAATAAATCAGGATCACTGCGGTCATCAGGTTAGTTCAAACGGTTTTATAGTGCTCCAAATTTCCCAAGATAGCAATGGAAAATAGCATTGGGCGAAGAATACAGGTTACAACAAATAGATTAGACAGTAGAATACCAAAGGAAACAAAAGATGTGTTTATTACATAAATCATATTAATTAAACGATCATATAATCAGAAATTTTTTGTATGATAACATTCCAAAAATAAATGTATTTACATTCCAAAAATAAATGTATTAATGTCTCTGGTGTTTCAAAACAAAAAGTGCACAGTTCTGTTTTCTTTAACTCAAGGTATCTAGATCTATGCAATAACCTGAACTGAAAATTTTGCAAAAGTGTACTTCGTGTTATAGAAAAGGGCGAAGAAAAAATGTCTTCACAATTTTCAATATTTCAATCAAATACATCATTCCACGATTTTGTTTTTTTCCTTTATCACCTTAAGATAGGTTTTGTATAAATATTTACTAGGTTTCTTTAAATGGATCAATTTTTCAACAAAACTATTATTTACAATATCCAGTTTTTGTTTTCCTACCACATTTCTTTTCCAATCAACCGGAATTACATTGAGAATACCATAGAACTCGATAAAATTTGTTGAAAGATTACCTATATGTTTTTCCAAGATGTCTGTGAAATTTAAAAAAAAAGTTCCGTTATCTGATAATAAATCATATATGAAAAATACCCCATTTTTACAATAGTTTGTATTAATGCTCATAGCCTCATTTTCTTATTCTTATTTAACCACAAAGGTTGCGATAAAATATCACATGTATTTTGTAACTGGATCTCTTAATCAGTTTCAGCAATATTTGAAAAATTAATAAAAATATCTTTCCAAACTCATTTGTTAATTACTACTATAAAGCTAATGAGCAAGAAAAAAATGCATTTGTTTGTTTCGAGGTTTTTTTTCAAAATAAATAGATGTTTAAACCCTAGAGATGTAAAATTGTTCTTCGCCTTGAAATCAGTTTTGATAGCGTTTGAAACAACCCCAGTCACCAGTTTGTACGAAACACGGGACTCCCTCCAAAAAAAGTTCTGTTAAACATCCTTCCAACGGTAGGGCACACCTATAAATGAGAGAAATTTTTCATCGTTTTGTAGCCCTTTAAATTACCAACCCTCTTGTTTCGCATTAGATATGGCCCAGATTTTTCGGAAATTAAAAGTCACATAAAGCATGTCATTGTAAACTTCAATTCAATTAATTGTATGATGCTATTTAGAGATATGTTAACAGTAGGACAGGAATACATTTCGTTCCAAACCTACTGATACTGCTGCATGTAATCCCCCATACAAGCAAAAGAAATATTAATTATTCCCACTCCTTCAATATGGGACTTTCGAGATAGGAACCCTCGTGTAATTGAAGGCGGAAACGATCGCCCCGGATACCACTAAGAAGGAAAACTGGATTTCCAAACCTATTGAAATAAATATATATACCACATAAAAACAAACTATTTATGAAATTGAAGTGCATATAATTTTTCCTATATGACAATTTTTTAACTAAATTTTAATTGACGAAAAATAATTAACCTGAAGCGAAATCGATTAAATACACGCAGTCAAAATTCAGTATGGACAATGCTGACCTGCGCAAACATGACCTTGGAAATTCCCACTTCAAGCAAACATCGTACGTCACGATTTAAATAATTACTCAGCGACGTCACTATCCAATCAAATCATGTTAAACACTCACACAAACGATGAAACGTGTACTAAAGTAAACAAACAAATGATCGATAAAAAAAATGCAATTGCTTTTTCGGATGAAGTGGATAGCAGGGAAAATATATATAGAATAATGGAAGTTTTGTTTTTGATACAAGAAATATTGGTGAACAATAATGGACGAGCCCCTTGTGGGCGAGTCCATTATTGGGGCTAATATTTCTTGTATCAAAAACAAAACTTCTATTATTTTTTTTATCGGTAATTAACTAAATCATTTGATAGAACAAATTTGGAAAATGAATGTTAATTTTCAACAAATCGTGAAATTGATTATTATTGATTAGTAAAAGAAATTGTACTAAGAGTCTCTGTGAGATGTATATTTCTTTTGTTTCATTTATTCAGTAGGCGTGGCTTAAGATACTTTTTGCCAATATTTTTTCGTATTCGGGCAGTAGCCAATATTGAAAAATATTTCCATCGTGAGATCAAAGGAAACTCATGCAAATTACCGATAAATAAATCTATTTATCTAATAATAAAGCACAGTACACCCTATGAAGAGTTGATGGCATATTAGTATCGTTACCTTTACTTGCAATTAAGAAACGGGTAACCTAACATCATATTAATAATATTTGCTTTTGGGTTACTAATTTTGTTTTCAACTTCTTGTGTGATTTCAGGTTTAATTTATCTTGTTAAATTTGTATTTGGCGAAGGACATTTTTCAAAATTTGCATATATCTGAGAAGATGTAAAGGACTAATTCGAATTCTGTCTCTATAATAAAATTATTACCAATTTATCGTTTATCTTTTCTATTTGGACTTTTATTTTTCAATTCTTGCTGTTGCCCTGGGCTGGGCAACAGAAAAAATTTTTAAAAATAAAAAAAGTCCAAATAGAGAAGGTAAACGATAAATAATAGGTAATAATTTTACCATAGAGGCAGAAGAATTCGGCCAAGGACAGGGCCTGTCTTCTATCCCTGTTGCGGCATATAAAAAGAAGTGAGAACCGAACCGTCAATCCAAAAGCGAACAATCCAAGGACAATGGCAACACCAGAAACAAAAAAGGGGGAACAGAGACACAACATGGGTACGGCACAGAAAAGAAAAATGAAGACACACACACACAAAGATGAACAACACGGACCCAATAAAAAAACATGGGTGAGATCAGATCTATAATTTAGGGAACGATCCTTTCATTTTCATCGGGATTCTTGGCCGATTTTGCCTAGAAAATTTATTTATTTTCATGAAATCTCGAACAAATTATTTATTTTCACCAAATGTCACAATAAAATATTTATTTCCGTTTGCAATTAAAAAAATTATTCTTCGAATTAAAATTAAATTATTTATTTTCATGAAAATTAGGATTAGATTATTTATTTTCACTGGCACCAAGATTAAATTATCTATTTACAAAATCGCCCACGTCCCTCCCTCTGAAAATCAAATGGTCATCCCTTTAACTTGTAGACTGAATATAAATTATGTTGATATAAATACCGCTAATATTTCTCACATTTTGCATTCACGTACATTTGAAGGCACGAATTAAGGACGCTTTCTGTGTCTGTTTAGATCTATTGCAACATTTAAAAAAATGTAAGAATCCCATAAATTAATCCATTTTGATACGTAAATATCGCGATTTGTAAGTATTGATCAATGATTGATTTGGTATGATACTTACGTACTTATAGATACATTGACTTATTAAGAAAATTTGGTTCTACATGCAGGGCTCTTATACATCAGGGCATTTCACATCCAAACTTCTATGGAAATATCATTTACAAAGCGCATAAATTCAAAAATTGTCCTTCCAAACTTATTAATCCGTTGAACAAACTTATTCATAAAGGATATAAATACAGCATTGTTGTTAAATCTTTACTTCTGGTTTTTGTATGCAAAAATATTGATCATCTCCTAAATGCTTTACACCATGACTAATTTAAACAATTTTTCATATTGGCAGTATTTGGCATTGCACAATATCATGTTCTTCTTTCATAATTGATGATGTTGTTATACCAAATCTATTTAGAAGTATTTCAATTGAAATTTCATATGTAAGAAGGCTTGATATCATAGTCAACGGAAATTATGTCCTTAGCTAGTTGTCAGTAACTGCGAGCATTTTTCCGGACAGTACCTGTATGTGTTGTCTTCATGTTTTATGTACTTCGTTGTAAGGGTACTCGTCTTGATAAGTTGGACTTTTTTCTAGTTTGATTTTTACTGTGAGTCTTTTTGTGTTTTTATTTTTAGCCATTCACCACACATAGGGGGAGGGTTTGGATCCAAGAAAACGAGTTTAACCCCACCGCAATTTTTGCGCCTGTCCCAAGTCAGGAATATGTTGGTCATTGGCTTGTCCTTGTCTTCTTATAAAATTTTAGTTTCTTGATATTTGGGTTATTGGATGTGGGTTGTTTCCATTGATTTATTCACTTTTTTACCTTTTCGGGGCCATTTAGGGCTTATTTTATGGTGTGAGGTTCCTCACTGTGTTGAAGACCATATGGTGACCCCTAGATGTTTTGTTTTTGATCGTTTTAACCTGGATATGGGATGTTGTCTCCTTGACATTTACCCCATTTCCTTTCTTTTTCATATTGATTAAAAGAAATAGTAAAATTTGATTTAATCTATTTATAGATACCTGTACTTTGAATTTTAATTTCCCCCTTTTGTGCACGTGCATCAGTTAGTCCCCGAGGGTATTCAACAGCCTAGTAGTTAGTCCTTCGGTGCTGACCCGAAAGCCGATTATTTTTGAAACCTTCCAATATCTAAAATTTTGTAAATTGTATTGAAAACTAAGGAGTATCTCCCTCATGCAAAGCACTGTCCTTAGCTGATTTTGGCTTTAAATTTAGATCACTTTGGTCATTTGTTCTCTATCTAAACATTTTTGAGTTTATGGTCTTCCAAAAGTTTAGATTTTATCTGCACTGATGAGACATAAGTTGTCGAAATGTGCATATGCAGAAAGTAAATTCACAGTGACTTCGGTATTTAGTTATTTGGGACATTACGTATTGATTGGTTCATCGTATTTGACATCGTTCTGTAGATTCACCTTCAGAATGCTTGCGCAGGTCAGTTTATTGTGATTGATCTATTGAAATTGTGACGTGCAATGTTTATGTATCGGCCGAATGATCTTTGTCCATACTGTTTTTTGACGGCTTGTATAAATCGCCCTTAACTCAACAGTGTTCATTATTCAGTGAATACTTCTCAATTATTGATGTATTGATTTTTGTGTCGCCTGCGTTCACGCAGTAGCGACATTTAGGGATCACTATGCGTCGTCTGCGTCGTCCTCGTCGGCATCACATAAATTTCTGTCACACTTTTCTCAGGAACCATGTATCAGAGCCTTCTGCAATATGGCATGGAGTATCAGTATGGGGACCTATACCGTGTAATAGAGTTTTGAATCCCTTGCATGCCCACCTCCTGTTCGACGGAACTTAGAATATTTTTTCTTCATGAAAATTTGTCACGTTTTTCTCAGGTAAAACAAATCCTAGCCTTCTGCAATTCAATATGGGGTATCAGAATGCGGACCTATACCGTGCAATAGAGTTGGGGACCCCACCCATGCCCACTACCTGTTTTACGGAACTTAGAATATTTTTTGCTACTCAGGGTAAAAAAAAAATTCTTTCACAGTTCTCTCAGAAACCACATATCCCAGCCTATACTGTGTAAGAGGGTCTGGGATCTATTGTATGCTCACTTCCTGTTTGACGGAACTTAAAATATCTTTTTGCGTTATTACGCAGGCGACGCATGTCTCCCTAGAAGACTTACTACTAAGTTCACGTATAAAAATAGATCTGTTACCGAGATGAACATGATTCAAAAGTCCCATATTCTTCAATTTTCTTCTAATTTTATTTTAAGACCAACATAATATTTCTTATCAGGAAACTATGCTTTATCTATCCGACAGTATAAGACTACTCTGTGAGTACTTTGTGAAGAGTACAATGATTTTTTTTTCCTAATTTGTAAAATCTGAATTTAATATACTTTCTGACACATAAGCAGCCTTGTTATAAATGAATACAACGGCAGTAAAATACCGAAGGAACAAAGCACAAATTACATGATTCAAAGTCCAGAGACTAGACAAAAACGAGAACTCCAGAAAATACTACACACCCGCAAAACACACGTACACCACAAAAATAACACTCAAAACCAACGCACTAAAACTGAACTCAAACAGATGTCAAATCCGCAAAGACGTAACTCTAGCTGAAAATGTGTGCTCTCGTTTGCAAAAACCGATATTTCATATATATCTAAGATGTCGTGGTGACAGCCATAAAATTTCTGTAGGAATAAAAGTAGCAAAGGCTGAATATAACCCTGCCTTAGCAATCACACTTGTCACACTTGAATTTTGAAATAATGTTTTGTAGAGGCAAGTTTCTACTAGTCATCAACAGTCATGCATTGCCTTGACCACCCCTCAATGTATCTAAACTAGATGATTTCATGTATTTATTACCAAGGTAGTCATTTAAAAGTTTATGTTTTTTTGTCTAGCACAAACTATTTGAAGAGATTATCGGCGACAGGTTCCTGCAATGCATTTAATTATCCTAAACAGAGAATAATTATCCTAAAAACACTCAGAAAGATTTCAATGAGGAAGGATCAATAAATCTAAGAGATCGTTTTGACATTTTAAAATAGCTACGAAAAAGTGAAACAATGACACATTTAACAAAATTGCTGAACGGTAGCTTTTATTAATGGAACAACGGCAGTAGAATACCGGAGGAACAAAGGGGTGAAATTCCAAGAATCGAAGTCCAAAGACAGGGCAAAAACGAGAACACAGAAAACAATGACGTTAGACACAAAAACAATGACGCCAGACAGACACAAAGCACAGAACCAGAAACTGCAACATTCAGAACAAAGGCACTCACAGTGTGAACTCGAATGAAACTGAGAGTGACATCAGGTGCTCCGGAAGGGTAAGCATGTCCTGCTCTGTTTACAGCATCCGTCACACTGTGAGTGATTCAATCCGGGAAAATGTCAAAGTCGGTAGTCAAATCCGGGAAGACGTGAATCTAGCTGATTGTCCTGGTGAGATCATCTCTTTAACACTATATCTATAAAAGCTGCAATAGACGAATAAAAGATATTCCTAAACGCAGATATGGAGATATAAGAAGATATAAAAAATAAGAATTTTGTTACAATTATATATATAGGGGGGATAGGAGGGTACTCAGTTCTCCCATTTCTGATCCTGTATTCCCATTTTCTACATAATTTGGTCCATTTTATCATTTCACGCATTAAATTCGTTTTTCCAGTTCCCTCTTCTTGCACTGTTTTGACTAATTTCCTTATTTTATCACATTTTTTCTTATTTGACCCCTTTCTCCCATTTCCCCAAACCGTGACACACCATTAAATGGGGGGGTGTGGACAAGGTAAAGGAAGATCGGGAGAAAAGAATGAGTGGTGGAAGTAACGCGGGAGAAAGGAGAAAGGGACTGGAGAAAGAGAAGGGGGAGAAAGAGACATGAAAGAGAAAAGAGAAAGGAGAGGGGATAAACAGAAAAGGACCGGGAAAAGGAGAAAGACCCCACCTGGCTGTCCCTCTTAAATGTGTGTACACTTACCACCTGCATAGTGTTTAATATCTTTATTTTCTATACGTAGATTTCCTAAACCACCTTTGAACGTCTTCTGATTACAGCCAATACATCTAAGTATCGCTCAGTTGCATCTACTCCTATTTCGGACTGTGCATGGTCAAGGCTTCTGTGCTCATCGCGGCCCCTAAGTCCAAATACCTTGCAATTGTAGAAAACACAGTATATTGTATTGTGGTTGAATTTATGTCACTAAATACGCCATTAGCCCATAGTTTTTTCTTCGTCATCTTGGGATACTGGATCAGCTCTGTGCACTTTCTTGCCTAGACCTTTTGATAAAAGATCCTTCATTTTAGCATCCAAAACGCGTCTGAAATTAGCAAATCGGCCATCTTTCTGGTCAAGAAAGTTTTTATCATTAACATTCATGTCTCTACAGTGTCTCAATAATCCACACACAATGAAATACAAAGACTTTGGGGGGGGGGGGGGGGGGTAATTCGTCTCCGTTCTTCTTCCTTGTCACCATAATAAAACGCTCGAGCCAATAGTTCATACTTTCAGCATCCATCATATGCAATTCAATTACTACATCTCCGTTTCGAGCTCGGAGCAAACCAACGGCCCATTTCGTGTCCTTTTCAGTATAAACGTTCATTTTTTTTCATCAACTAGATTTGTAATTTCTTAATCAGTAACAACTGAAACGTTCAGAATAACTTTCTGTGGCCGGAGCCGTCGTTTCTTCGAAATTAAGCCCAAGTTGAATAATGCGGTTTCAAAAAGGTCAAAATCACTCTGTTGTTCCAGCTTCAGTTCTTCGAAGGAAACATTTGCAACATAATTTTCAAATTGAATGGGTATATTTTCACCTTGATTTTCATTATTGCGGTCTCCTTTTCCACCCAGGTGAAAAACCAAATCACGAGCATAAATAATCCTCTTCTATTTTAATCGCATTTTGTGTAAGCGAAATATCGTCCTCTATTTCTTCAGCTACTTAATTTTCGAAGTTATATATATAACGCATTTTTCGTCCATTAAATATATTAATTCGTAAGAGCGGTGCTATATATATAACTTAGTTCTGAATGTTGTGTTTTATTTCCATATACTTTGCCGATGTCTCGTGTCTGTTTTTTTTTCTGTATTCTTTGACTTTTGTAACCAAATCCCTGGTTTCTTTGGCATTCTACTGCCGTTGACAGTTAATGTCTGGTGCTACTGGTCACTTTTTTAAGACATATCAGATATAGTTTTATTTCTTTTGAATAACAGAGTGGCCCAATTTTTGCAATATTCATAATTCCAATTTATCAGGTGACGTACATAGACGTGAATTGAGATTGTCAAGTTAATAAAATATTCACATAATATAGCGAACCCCGTAAGATTTAATACAATTTATAAAGATAACCAGAGATAGAGGACAACAAAGCATAACAATGTTATTTTCTAGCTTTGAAAGCTGGAGTTTGACATGATGATATGAGTCATATGTCCACAGTTTAAGTAGTTTCTGCGTCGTACGTTGAAAGTTTATGGAAGGTCTTAAAGGGGGTCAATGTACGATGTTTTAAGAAAAAATATTCAAAATATTCAAATTTGACAAATCTAAATGCTCGTATGCATGTTCTGTTCTTATACACGCGAAATAATGAAGATTGCATACGACGTGTGAAATATAGACGAACTGATGTCCAAACACAATAGGCCTGGCCAACACTAAGCCATGACAATTGGGTAAAATGAACCGACTTGTCAATAGGTCTAGTAAAATATAAACCTAATCAATCACACAGCGCAACCTAATACTATATGTGTAATTAATGGTGACGGTGGCAATAATTTGACAATTCTTGTCTCTTAGACTTAATTGAAAGTTTTCCAGTAAAATACATTTTTATGGAGATTACTCCAACATATTGCCTCGTTAGATTTAATTGAAATATACTTAACTGCAAAGTTTAAATTAAAAACACAGCAGAAAAGTTCAATGAATTTAAGTGATATACAAGATGGAATATGATCGTTTGTCTGGTAGATACATGTAACAGAAAACTTGGAGGTAACTTATCTGTGATTATTGTCTGGAAGATAACAGAAAACTTGGAGGTAACTTATCTGAGATTATTGTCTGGTAGATAACAGAAAACTTGGAGGTAACTTATCTGAGATTATTGTCTGGTAGATAGCAGAAAACTTGGAGGTAACTTATCTGTGATTATTGTTTGGTTTCCAAATAAAACAGTAATATTGCTATTATAACCATTAAAAAGAGGCCTTGTGTTAGAAATAAATCAGGTTGAATACAATAGATTTTTGCTTCAAAAATAAAAAGCACAAGGTTAGCGAAGGTACGACATATAATAAGTAATCAAGACTATCCTGGAAGATCAAGGAACTGTTTTTGTTTGGTCATGTTTGTCCGGGTTTGATATACCAGATAACATTTGCATTATGTAAATGCTTTAAAATTTTGCCATTATTTTTCCAGTTATTAATGCCATAAAAAGAACTAGGATTAGAGACATTCTTATTAGCATAATGACAAATATAAGCCCACTGTAGGAAGTTCTGTATCAAATAACAAGACTTGTTGGACTCGGAACAACGTCTGTATGTCAAAAATACTGTATTCCTCGTACCTAAAAACTTCAATTTTTAAGGTAAATGGCGCCCCTAGCAATGTCTTGACATTTACTAAGTACGTACTGTCCGTATTCTGAATCTATTTTTGTTCCATGTATATGTTTTGTTAAATATAAACCCCTACATATTATCCGTATGCTATATTTGTATCACATCATAGCTTTGTTTCCATGTGTATCAATACAGAACAGACCCCAGCATGGAATTCTCAGCTTAGTTCCGTGTAGTGGGTCGGCGTAATAAAAAAACAAAGCTCTCGTTAAGTTGGATATGCTTGGTTGGATATCATGGATATCATACATTTTGAATTGTAAAGCCCGATTCAAATGAATCAAACAAATATTTGAGAGCTGCAACCTGAGTTAGCAAATTTTACGTCAACTCTATTGATCCTTATTCACATGTTCAAATTTTTAGGGGCGATTCTTAGCACAATTAGGTACTCAGTAATGCCCTCATATTTACACAAAATTTCTGAACTAATGACCTGTTGCATAAGCAAATTTACGTCAACTCTATTGATCCTTTTTCACATACTCAGATTTTTAGGGGCGATTCTTATCACAATAAGGTACGCAGTAATGCCTTCTTATTTATACAAAATTTCTGAACTAATGACCTGTTGACATAATCAGTATTTTGAGAAAAAAATCCAAGAGTCTTTTTTATATATCAAGTCAGTCATCAAACAAATGACAAATTTTGATTTTGACCATTTTAAAGTTATAGATGTGTTGTTATGGTATGTTGTGCATAAACGAACCCTGTGTGGTAATATTTACATAAAATTGACAGGTTATTTATACGTATTGGAACCAACATCTAGACCTGAGATCTAATCTACAGACTCGTAAAAATTAATTACTTTATGTACAAAACGAAAACTTCTGGAATTATTTCATTCATTTACTAAAACATTGGTATACACAGAATATTTCATTTGAAAAATTGTCATTGAAAAAATATAATCTGATGCACTGCAAGTGATATGGAACTAGGAAGTCATGTCAATTGGTTCTATCTTAAAAGGTAAAAAAGTATATACATGAATGAACCTATTCAATAATAGAAAATAAATATATGATTTAATGATATACTTCATTCCATACACGTTTATTGAATCAATTGACTTTGAAAACTACCTTTTCATGATACCAATATTTGAGGAAGTTTTGATGATCAACACTTTCATAATTATCCCCAAACTACTTGAGATTAATTTACTAAGATTAGGCTTTAACGATTCGAAATAAGATTACCAAAAAAAATGCAAACTCATACATGATCTAAAAAAAAACAAAATAAATCAATATTTCTATGTAGCATCTGGGACTATTTTATTAGTCCCAGGTATCATACCATGGTTTCGTGTACCATATGATACATCAGCAATAAGCAAACACAAAACCAATATCGCTTCTACATTCAAAAAGAAACAAGACATTTTGCACTTAAGATAATTTGTACACAACTTAAACTACACCAACATCAAGACAGTGCTTGAAAAAAATAAGTCGCAGCAGTATACAATAAATTTGAGTGAGCTGAATCAAACCTCTTCCGCCATTGTTCTGCATTTTAAGCTATGTAAACATGACTTAAAACATGACCATGTTTTTTTTTCTCATTCGGCCTTTTTGCACTCAGCGTGATCCACTTTGAAGACATATGCTTTCGGTCTGATACCCACGTACTCGGTCATCGCTTGGCCGGTACATTCATCCTTAAACTTTTCACTCACTTTGGTCAGCCTGAATACGGGAGGCATGGTCCGTAGCATAGTTAAAGGTATCGAAGCACGGCTGCACGCTCATGGCCATATCCTTATATACGTCCGTCGTCTGGATACAGCAGATCAAGCTGTCCGTATCTGTATAGCAGATACTGGATCAGTCGCTATACTGAAGCTTGAGATTATCGTAGACGAAGTCTGTCAACAAGTTTTTCGATAGGTATAGGATGGAGAATCTGAGGAAGATTGGTTTATCGAGGACCCAACTTCAGTGTATGAATTCTGTGAATGCTGTATCTTTTAAAAAAAATTCTCAGAATCGTCCCATTTCACCTAACTTATAATCATATTTACGTTGGAATAACCATGAAGTTCATTCGTCCGTATTCAAACCACCGTCTATAGTCGCCGTTCTGTAAAATAGGATGAAAAAGATAACAGGAAACACCTACAATGGCCTAAAAACATAGTCCCATGCCACAAAGTAACAAGGAATTGCACAAGAAAAGCCCACAATAAAAATACAAAAGACAAACGTAAACAACGATAGATACTCGGGAAAGCTGGCACTAGCAAAAGCCAGCGGTAGGGTTAAACCGGTTTATGGGTACCCAAACATACATTTGATAATGGGAAAAAGAAAAATCGCCGATGTGATACCTTAACAGTGTTAAGTAGAACACAACTTTGTTTAGGACCCGTCATGAATGTTATCAAAATTTATTTTAAAGCATTTTTTTTCTTATCTGAGAGGAAAGTATCCTGAGGATATTTTTTTCAACTACTGCTTAATATCATGCCCACTGTTGAATTATACACTTTTCTGTCAAGTTTAAATCTTCGGTTGCATCGATTACATAGTCACCGTGAAATATCTATTGTTTGTGTCTTACATAATTCAGTAAGACGACACTTAAAACACAATTCATTTGAAAAGCATGACATATCTGATCATTATACAATTACTACACTGCACGCTAAAGGTAATAACAGCAAACTAAAACTATTTTTCCACGTTCATAATGTTATAATGAAATGAAAGGAAATGTAAGATCAACAATGAAAAAAAAATAAATTTGAAATTTTCTTCCAAAAGAAAAGTCGGAATGGACAGTGAACCAGCCATGACATGACATGGCGAGGAGCAAATATTAACCCTTGGCCAGCAAAGATGACAATCTAAAGTCAGAATGTAAAGAGCCTCCAAAACGTAACAACATTCCTTTCCGACAAAAAAAGTCCGGATATAACAACACTCCTTTCCGACATGACAGTATTCTTTTCCGACAAACAAAAGTCGGAGTGTACAGTATTAAAGCCACTGAAACGTAACAACATTCACTTCCAACAAACAAAAGTTGGAGTTGACAGTTAAAAAAATAATAGCATGACAAAGACAAAACAAATAAACAAAAATGAACAAGAACGCCACAAAACTAAAGCAATAGACGTGCGAACTCTACTAAAACTGAGGTATCATCAGGTTCTCCGGAAGGGTAAGCTTGATCTGCTCCACGCGTGGCACCCGTCACACTGACTGCCAGTGAAAAGTCCGATATTGTCACAGCCGGTGTTTGTCTGTCCGGTAATAAACTCTAGATCTACCCGAAGATATCTATTCTCATCTGTGAAATAGAAACATTGTAACGGTCAGTCAAATTATGGTGGCCACCGTAAAACTTCTGTAGTAGTTACTGAACATACATTTACCCTTAATGTTTTTGAGACCGTAATTTCGCTCCGTTGACAAAATCACTGTACAAACTACGGGCACTGCAATAGCGAATGAGTTGTGAAATGAAGACGCCATATGCCGGAGATGTGAGAATATTACTGATCAAAAACGGGACGTTCACTATTTGAAAGTCAAAATCATCACGCTTGTCGTAAAGTTTTGTTTTCAGACGTCCAGAGTTGTCAATGTAGAGGTATAGGTCCAGGTATGATGCTGATGATGATGTATCAGTAGTCTCTTTAATTTCAAGTTCATTTGAGTTTATAAGATGAAGGTTGTCCTTGAATAGAGGATTGTTTTATGGGGAAAAATGCATCATCTATATAACGCAAGTTTCGTCCCAGCTTTTCTGGATTTTTAATCCGTGTCTGTCATATTTTAACAACATTTCCGGAAAAACGAGAATTAGAAATGACCGTAGTAATAAGTTGTTTGCTAGTAACGCCATATTTAGATATCAAATTTTCATATCTTTTATAAAACTTAAATATATTCAACAACTTATGAAATCTATAACCCTGTTGTAAAAGTTTGGATGTGATAGTAAGGTTAGGTTCATCAAAATCGTCAAGAGTAGAAGAAGCTTTGAGAATCGTACTAGTTGAGAAATATTCACCCTGTAGGATATAGCTAGAGGAATGTCGCCGTCAGGAAAAGGAAAATTACTAATAGGGAAATCAAAATCACCCCTTTTATCAAACATCTTAGTTTGCTATTTTACCGGAGTCAAAAATGATAGTTAGACCCAGAAAAGGTCAGTATTTGGAATCATTGTTAGCTTTATTTAATTTCAGTTCTCGTGGGTAAATGAAGTCTACATAATATAAAAATATCAAGGATAATCTGCTGTAATTAGTGAAAATAGAAACAAGTTCATCACCGCTTTGTATTGTTCCGTTTTGAAGTTTTTTCATAAAAGTCTCGTTCATAACAAAGAAGAAAACAGCAAAAAATCTGCAATAAGAGATGCACAATTTGTACTTATTGGAATGCATATGACCTGTTGATAAATAGTGTTGCCAAAAAGAACAAAAATGTTGTCCAGGGAAAGATTGAGTGAATTAATTAATTAACAGTAACTTCGGTATTTTGTTATTTATATCATCGCATGTCCAGGAACAATAATTATTATATGTAAAGGAAGAATCCTTGCTTTTTGTTAGAACAAATGAAGTGCAGACCAGAAAAGTTAAAAGACCATATAATAAGTTGTCCCACAACTGTCGATGGATGAGACTGGTCTTTGAATTGATTGTAGTTTATCTTAAACTCAGTTGAATTTTTAACACTCCTAAAGTAATTTACACCAGAGTTTTGATAAGTTTTCTTCACAGTATTTAATAACCAACTCTAGAAAACTACTTAAATTGATGGATGAATTAGTAGTAGAACACTTACTAGATGTCGAAACAAAACAATGTTTGAAGGGATTTTTGTAAAGCTTAGGAACCCAGTACATGTTACAGGAACAGTTAAACCCACCATGACATAACAACATTCCTCTCCAGCAAACAAAAAGTAATTACATTTACAGTTTTTTTCTTGATACTCGTTAATAATTTATCTAAGGCATAACTAGTTACAAAAAAGTAGCTTAGTTGTCATTTATTTCAATGATTCCAAAAAAGTGAATCTTGAGTTGTCTGATAGTTTTGATTTCCAAATTGTAAGCTTTTTTCTTTGTGATCACACACAAGTTTCTCTTCCTTTTTGAGTATACCTATCGATGTTGTCTTTGTCCTTATTTGTTTCTTTCGTCGGGCTACTTAATGACAAATACTTGTAGGCAAACATTGCCCTGTTTTACTTTTTCCTCATTGACTGCTTCCGACATGTTTTGCTTCAATGACATATTTTAGCTGCGATCGACGTTGCTCAACATTTTATTCTCTTCTTGTACCCCTGGTGCTTTCAGCTGGATTACCCTGAGCATCGCCCAAGTTGGCACTCCATGGCGGGTGGGGAGCAAGGGGTGGCCTTGATATAATTTTTGCCAAAAAACCGCTTAAGTACACGCTAGGGGCCTTATTGATCTCGCTTGAGGGGGTGAATATTGTTCACCTCTGGTTGAAGTCCCTCGGGCGACATTAAGATGTAGACAGGAATAAATCCCTGTCCTTGATAAACTGGAGTTTTTATGTATTCTGTGCGTTTTTGTCACATGTACATTCACTCCATTTCCTTTCAATTTTATTCCATGTTCATTTCAAATATCAATAATAATAATATGTGTCATATTGACACATATTCTTTCAAGTAAAGGTTATCAAGCACCAAACAATGTTTTTTAATGGTTGTCACCATGAATTTGTTGATTCTTGTGTAATTTTAATGCCTATTCACCCACCAACTTATTATTGTTTCTAGTGTCGCAGCAAAAGCACAAATGGTGTAGATTTTGATACAGCAGATTAACAATTCATTCGAGAAAGTAAACTGTAAACCAAACGGTAAAATCAGATAATTTGAATACATTTCAAATGGAACATGTCAAACATTGTTAGTATATCTAGTGGTTACCAGACAGTATTGCTTTTGTTGCATACATGTTTCAACGCCTAAACAGTCTCCTTTAATTTCATTTTTTTATTTGAAGCAAAATTTAAGAAAAGGGGACCAGAAAACCATTTTTTCTAGAGCACCTTTCAGGGGCTGATGGATCTGCCCCTTTAGAACTTAAGTTTGTCATGAAATATAAGCCAAAAAAGTCAATGCAGATGTATTTATCTTCATAGTAAAACGTTCGTAGTCCCGTTTCAATTTCTTATTCGTTTTATGTGTTGGATACAGTCCAAGTATGTTTTAAATGGTTAATATTTAATTTAGAAAAATGAAATGCATTGGATTTCGCAGTATTTCATTTATTCGATTTTCATTGTGAATGAAAATAAAACAAGTATTAAACAATCATTGTGACCACAACGTTTCAATGTTTATTACGGTCTGTAAATGATTTAAAATTAATTTAGTAAAATTATCGATTAATCTGCATATTAAATATTTATAACGTTTTGAAAACAAACAATGGGAACTAGGAAGTATCTGTTAAATCTGCTGTGTAATAATATCATTTCATAATACCAGTTCTCAGTAACACTGTTGTAAACTCCTATCGTAGGATAGTTTGGGAATCCTGTTACCTGGCCTAACCTTTTGACCGGGTAATCCAATCTCTTTTGAACGCATTATTTAGAAAAAGAAATAACCCTAGAGTCAGATTTCATCAAACCGTTGTTGAAATGGCTGACGTCGAATACTGTAAAGCCCTCGGGAAATAGCCTAAGTTCAGTTGACAATTTGGGATATTCACTTCCTTCGAGGGCCGAAATTGTATATTATTATCCCCGCACTTTCGAAGAAAGTTCGGGGATAATGTTATACCCTCCGTCTGTCCGTCCTTCCATCACACTTTTCTTGTGACTCAAACTCCTCCTACATTTTTGGATTTAGGGATTTAATTCTGATGTAGAATTGTTGCATATAGTCTGTAGATGCGCAATAAGCTTTCGAATTTTCGATATTGGTCTTGGTGCAAACAAGAGGCCCCATGATGTCAATTTTTACACATGTGGCATGTGACACAAACTTCTACATTTATGGATTTAGGGGTTTAATTTTCTTGTAGAATTGTTGCATAGAGTCTGTAGATGCGCAATAAGCTTTCGGATTTTTGATATTGGTCTTGGTACAAACAAGAGGCCCCATGATGTAAATTTTAACAAAGACCAAAAGATGTGGATTTTGACACGTATGGCATGTGACGCAAACTCCTCCTACATTTTTGGATTTATCGATTAAATCGTTATGCAGAATTGTTGCATATAGTCTATAGATTTGCAATAAGCTTTTGGAATTTTGGTTCCGGTTCCAACTTTGGTAAATTTCCTGAAAATGTCAAAGACACATATTTTTTAAAAATTTGCCGTATTATCTTATATTCTGACAAGTGTTTGGTAAAAAACAAAATTCTGAAAACTTTGGATTCTGAAAAGTGGTTCCAATTTTGGTATATTTCCTGAAAGTCTCAAAGACCACTTATATTTTGGAATTCTACCTAGCAACCATACTTAAATTGTTTATTTAATTTAGGACAAACATTTTCATCAATTGTATTTCAAAAATATTTGACTCAAATTTTGGTAAATTTCCTGAAAGTCTCAAAGATCTGTTATTTTTTTGGAATTCTACCTAGTAACTCTACTTGAATTGTTTGTGTAGTTTATGGCAAACATTTTCAACAATTGGACCTGAAAGTCTCAAGACCAGTTATTTTTGGAATTCTGCTTAGCAACCAAATATCCTAGAATTCTTTCAGACTATCAATTGTTAGATTTCAAAAATAATGAAAAAAATTATGCCCAAGGTGTATAACAACTGTTTTCTGCGTCAAACAGGGAGTGCGGGGATAGCTGTCGTTTCCGACAACATCTAGTTATATTTTACTATAGAAATTATGTTAAAAATAAATAGGTATTCAATAAGGTGCTTTTTGCATGTGGAACAAGTAGCTAGTTATTTTCCTTGCTGTCTGTGTAAGCGTAAATAAATATGGCTGTCAATCGGTTCGGATACAGCACTGACAGGGACATTGCGACGATTTTAGATGAGAAAGACACCATAAATACTAATAACAAAATACCATAAGTAAACATTCCACCAAAGTTGCCTTTATGTGCCAAAAGCAGTATGCTCTTTCTACAGATAAAAGCCGCGATAGTTATACAAATTCCCGTAAAACGAATCGGGGCACGGGGACTTGCTCCCGGTCTAGAAAAAACACATTTATGTAACATTCATTTACATTTGTTAGTTGTTTTTTTTCTGGGCCGAGAGCAGATCCCTGTGATGGAAGCAAATAGTACAAACTATCAAGTATTAAAGCCAATCGTTTTTGGTTAATTTAAACATTTTTCAAATGAGGTATATACATTGTATTGATATCATCAAACACTTTTTTAGTCTTTAGTTTAGTATAATAATACAGCAATGGCCTCGGAGACATAACCTTTTCTTGATTAAATAATTATGGATATTAACCTAATTTTATATTAAAAGACAATTATTTTTGGACTTTTCTTGAATATTCAAAGTCTACTTATAAAGCCTTAATTTTAAGGAAATAGAAAGATCTCTATAAATCTCTATTGTCAGCTATATCCGAACACTGACGTGGAAAATTCTAACAGATGGGTTTACACCGTTCCATATAAATAAACTAGAGGCTCGGAGACTGAGCCTGTATTGCTTACCTGACAAAACGCTTCTGTGCCATGCATGACCAAAAATGATCTTTTTTTTTAACCAATGGGGTAGGGTGTTTAGGTATGTTCTCAATTAGCACCCGTGTGTTTTGTCTTATCCTATTGAAATGAGTAATTTTTGCAAAGGACCTTCTATACATTTAGTATAATTTGCTTTAATTGTTTTGAGAGAAGATTATGAAAAGGAAGGATTTCTTATACTGGGCTCCAATGTTAAACTATGTTTTGCACTGGAGGCAATGTTTTTTTAGGCGGATTGAAATGAAATGTGCAATTTTTGTTAAGTACCTTCAGTCATCATTCCTGTAAAGTTAGGTTGAATTTGCTTCTGTTATTTCAGAGGAGTAGATGAAAATGTGATTTTCCCATAGGGTCCTATGTTAAACCATGTTCCATGCTGGCCGCAATGTTTTTCATTGGATCGGAACGAAATGAGCAATCTTTGTTTAGGATCTTTAGTACATCATTCCTGTAAAGTTTGGTTCAATTTGCTTCAGCCTTTTCAGAGCAGAAGATGAAAATGTGATTTTTCCCATAAGGTCCTGTGTTAAACCAAGTTCCGCACTGGCGGCCATGTTTTTTATCGGATCAGAACGAAATGAGCAATCTTTGTAAAGGACCTTCCATTCATTATACCTGTACAGTTTGGTTGAATTTACTTCAGTGGTTTCAGAGGAGTAGATGAAAATGTGATTTTCGCATAGGGTCCTATGTTAAACTATGTTCCGTGCTGGCGGCCATGTTTTTCGTCGGATCGAAATGAAATGAGCCATCTTTGTTAAGGACCTTAAGTACATCATTCCTGTAAAGTTTGGTTCAATTTGCCTCAGCCTTTTCAGAGCAGAAGATGAAAATGTGATTTTTCCCATAGGTTTCAATGTTAAACCTAAGTTCCGCGCTGGCGGCCATGTTTTTTATCGGATCGGAATAAAATGAGCAATCTTTGTAAAGGACCTTCCATACATCATACATCATTCCTGTAAAGTTTGGTTGAATTTGCTTCAGTGGTTTCAGAGGAGAAGATGAATATGTGAAAAGTTTAACGGACAGACGACGGACGCCAAGTGATGGCAATAGCTCACACTGACCCATCGGGTCAGGTGAGCTAAAAAGAAGAAAATGACAATACAAAAACTAGCAGAACAGATTTGAACTATTCTTTTTTTCTCATAAAATCAAAAGGACAACAGGAAACACCTACAATGGCTGAAAAATTCAGATGCATAGCAAAATGTACAAAGGAACTGCATAAGAAAAACATATACAAAACAAAAGAGAAACGTACACAACGATAGGAACTCGGGATAGCAGGATTTTGCACCGGCACTAGCAAAAGCCAGCGGTAGTGTTAATCCGGTTTACGGGTACCCAAACCTCCCCTTTATCTGTACAGTGTCCCATAGTATAATAAACAGACTACTAATAAAGTTCTAACTCCATGACCACAATCAGGAAAAGGAAAAGGGACAAAACGTAATTTTGAAAGAAGGGTCAAGGATTGCTCGATGCTAAACTGTCGGCTAGCTAAAGGAGCCTAGTCTGCTGGTAAATCGCTGTCGCCCTACGGAAGATAAATCAAATTCAAATTTGCAGGCTTGGTTAAGAATCATCAGGTATTTCAATAGACATCGGCAGTATCAGTGAGAGGCCAGTATGAATGTAAGGTTCAGGCTTTCTCTATTTCTTTCACAATTATCACAACAAAAACCTACTCTTACATGAATCTACCTGTCTGTCTATAATCTGGCCATCATTCTTTTCTGTCTGCTTCATTTTTTTATTTTGATTACCCCAACGAGAACTGCATCATAGTCCCCGGACCGAAGATTTTGAATACAAAAAAAATTATATATTAACATTCCATCGGGTGATTTGACGATTTCCCATGCAGGAAGATTCTATTGGCTGGTGAAGTGATGACGTCATTTTCTTCACATTATTTTCTAAGTCTTAAATAATTTGTCATTAAGGTCATCATAAAATGTTTTAATGCATTATGATAATCGGATAAGCCAAAATTTGAGTTTTGACATAAACAATCGATATAAATCGATTTTTTTTGTCTCCGAAAGTGTTGTTTGAAGACCTTGAGGCATTGAAATATTTAGTAATGGAGTATATCTATAAAAATACCCAATTGTGCTGATTTTCATTTTGATTCGTCATATTTCCCTTGAAATTGATGTATATTATACCAGATATACAAATATTCAATTTACAGCAATATATTCAAAAATCAAGTCTTATCATAGCATCGAATAGTCTATTCCAGGTTCATTGAGAATTGATAATTTATCAATGAAATGATTAACTCATCTTTATGTAATTGTTTTCCTGTCATTTCAACTTCTATCATTATATATAGAAGCCTTTCTATCGAGATAGAATAGCTTTTCGTCCTTGCGTCTGTTGTCCGCATGTTATTCAGGAGACTAGGTTTGTTTGTTTTTCGTCACATTTAATTCGTTAAACATTTTAAATCTGATCTTATTCAAACATTAAACAGTTTTATATTGGTATTAGGTCTAAAAGTTACTTCCGTGAATAAATATTTTAATATTCATTTACTAAAAGAGTAGTTTTGTTTTGAAATACCAGGGCAAATTGATTGAAGCTGCTTCTGCGAAATTCAAGATAGGGTCTACTGTCAGCTACAATTTTGTAGTCTCCCAAAAGTTGCTTAGTAAGCCCTACATAAAACAAGTAACCACGCCCGAATAGACGGTATGTGCCAGCGCGGGACAGCCAAGGAAGATGGAGTGGGCCATAGGTCTTCCAGAAGGTTACAGATCGTATGTGAGTTGAATTACCATACATGAACGATCGGGCATGGTGTAAGATTTTTTTTTAACTATGTCGTATCTTATACAATAAATTGCTGATCAAAATATATTTTTTTGTATTAATTCATTGATTGATAATATCTTTGATTTGTTATTTCTCAATGACAGTGTAGTGTGCAGTTTGAGCCGAAGTAGCTCATTTTGCTAGGTTCTCTTTAAACTTGTTTTTTATTGAGTCGAAGCAACTCATTTTCTTACCTTTTTCATTGATTTGCTGTAATTGCCAATTTTGTTCTGTTTTGTTTTGATCTGATTATTTGTTTCCGTGGTGTTTTGCGCTTTGATTGTATATACCCAAAACAAAACTTTTCGAAATAATGGATTCCTCACAAAGATTAGAGGTTTAATTAAACTCTGGCAACCTTCGACAAAGAAGCGACGTGTTGTATCAAAATGTGGATTCTGTTGCACCAAGGGATCTGCCCGTCGAGGAAGTACAATCGTTGGTACAAAGCAGGGAATTTCTACTGTACTACAATTAGCTAATGGCAGAATCGACAGAGTTCAAGATGATCCATTCCACAGAGAACTGAGAAGTAGCATTGAAAAACGAAATGTTCCTTACGCAGAACTCGCTTGGACAAAAGCCAAATATATCTGATGGTACTTCTAATCGATCTTCTGCTGAAAACTTTGACTGGAAGTCATGTATTTAATCAGTACCATTTTCTTCATTGTTGTTAGAAACAGAGACCCCATAAGTAAAGCTACAAACCAGTTGCTTTGAAAAACCTATGTGCAAGTGCTGAATGATGCGGCGATTTGGTCCTTATCAGATGGATCTGATTTGGTTGCTGTCGGTACTCAGTACCACTGCAAATATCACCAAGCATATGTATCCGAGAGAAACATCAAATCGAAATCTTGTAACAAATATCTCCAGAGTCGATCTATACCAAGAAGCATTTTACAAATTAGATTCTAAAATTGATGAACCATTATTCCATGAAGGCGAGGTGTTTTAGCTTCAAAAGCATCTTGATAAATATAAACAATATTTCCATTAGGATGGTGTCGATAGTCCAGGTTATCCATCTCATCGACTAAAAGAAAAGCTATAAAGGCATTATGGGGATAGAGTCATATTCAAAGCACTGACTAGTAGAAGCCATAGAATCATATTCATGGCAAATACAGCAATTGAATCGCTTATTTCCACTGTCGTATTCCAAGCACAGGTTTGCTAACCGAATAAATGTCAAAATACGTGTTCTTTTCGAGGCCACGACTATTCTTGGCGCTGATATCAAAGGTACCTCTAACATAGATTTGTCTAGCAGTGATAGTGAAAAAAGGGATACACGAATAATATTTGATGCCTCAGTTGCTGCAACATCTGGATTTCAACGCATTATTGCTCATTCTCCTGACACTGATGTTCCCGTTCTCCTTATTCACTTTTCGTTTGATATTGGTGTTTAGGTTTTGTTGTATTTGTTTAAAGGTGGACGAAGTTACCAGCCCATATCATTTTGAACTAAGCTTATGTAAAGCTCTGCCTCCCATGATGGGAGGCAGAGCTTTACAGAGGCAGAGCTTTACATAAGCTTAGTTCAAAATGATATGGGCTGGTAACTTCGTCCACCTTTAGACAAATACAACCAATTACAGAGATGCCAACCCCTCCGATTTCGGCAGAGTTTCCCCGATTTTTATGCCAAAATCCGCTCTCCGATCTTGTCATGAAAAAACTCCGATTTTTTCCAATCCGGAATTTCTTCGTAATCGGGACCGGAATTGGTCGATTTTTATAATATTGATCACTTCCACGCTTGAAAATCCCGTTTAAAAAAGCGTTTGTCTGATATCAGATTGATAAAAATGGCTGATCTTGACAGAAAACGCGATGGCTGGATACAAAAGCCCAAAAGTTTATGAATCCTCGGAGCTTCTAGGAGCCTCGAGCTGTCCATGACCCCGATCGTGAGAGGACCCCGCTTAGCGCGGTGAATACTCCAATTTTTCATCAGATGGGGTTGGCATCTCATCATCAACTCATCTTCCTGGAATGGAGTGAACTCGCTCGCGAGTGTAGTGCATGGCGGTTGAGCAGCCGAAAATCATCAGAGTATATATACAATTAAAACTGAAGTATTTACAATTAAAAACTGATGGTCTTCGTATTTACACGCGGCTGACGAGTCCTGGCATACTGGTGATAAGTATGCACTGTCTGAACGACTCGATGTTTGGCTGGCTTCTCAACTCTGGTGGTAGTGAGTTCCAGGCGACGATTGTTCTTGGAAGGAAAGAGTATTTATATACATCTTCCCTTGTGAAAATCTGCCTGATGTTATTGGCGCAGGCCCTCTAGTTCTGGTGGTGTTAAACTGTAAGTACTGGTGTAGGGGTACTTCAACTAAGTTGTTGAGGATCCTGTAAAACATTACTGTTCGGCATCTGGCTTGCCGTTCTTCTAATGTGTCCGTATGTAGTTGGTTCAACATCCTGGTGACACATCCTGGGTCTCGACTGGAGTAATCACCAGTGACATACCGAGCATCTTGACGTTGGACTCGTTCCTGTGCGTTAATTTGTTGGAGAGTATATGGATCCCATACTGTAGCGGCATACTCAAGCACTGGTCGAACCAAAGTGATGTAGGTTTGGGCTTTGAAATCTAAGGGACAGCCTATCAAGTTTCTACGTAAAAAACCTACTGCCCTGCTGGCTTTGGCTGTTGTCTGCTGGATATGATCATTCCAGGATAGGTCCTTACTGATGTAGACGCCCAGGTATTTGCTGCCAGGAACACTCTCCAGTGTGTGATCATGTAGTCTACAGCCGGTCTTAACTGGGTTTCTCTTATTTGAAATGTGGATGGTTGTACATTTTTCCGGATGGAACATCATCTGCCAATCTGCTTCCCATTGTTGTAGTGATAACAAGTCTTTTTGGAGAGTTGATGCGTCTTCTGTGTTGTTGATGGTCCTATAAACAAAGCAGTCATCTGTAAACAGACGTTCTGGGGAGCTGACAGATTCCGGGAGGTCGTTGATATAGGCCAGGAAAAGGAGTGGGCCTAGGACGGTGCCTTGAGGCACTCCCGAGTCAACATCAGCTTCAGATGATCGTTCTCCCTCTACGATGACTAGTTGTTTCTTGTCTCGCAGGAAACTTCTGATCCAGCTGAGAGTATTATCTCGAACCGCGTAGTAGTGAAGTTTATGGCCGAGCCGTTCATGGGAGACCTTGTTGAAGGCCTTGGGGAAGTCCAAGAGATTGACGTCGATCTGTTTCCCCTCTGAGAGTCCTTTAGCCAGTTCATGGATGGTATACAGTGACTGGGACTCACATGACCGCCTACTCCTGAATCCATGCTTTGCCTCAGTTAGAATGGACTGCTTCTCAAGATGTGACATGATGTTACTGTGCAGGATGTGTTCCATAAGTTTAGAGCATATGGAAGTCACAGACACTGGCCTGTATATGGAGGACTTGCTTTTGTCGCCTTTCTTGAATATGGGAACTACGTGGGCCATTTTCCAGTCTTCTGCTACCTCTACAGCTGCAAGAGATTCTTGGTAGATGAAAGCTAAGGCTGGGGCTAGTTCAACAGCTAACTCTTTCAGTAATCTGGCTGGGATAGAGTCTGGACAGGTCGCTTCTCCTGTAATGGTGATATTTATTGGATCCATGGTTTTATAGGGACTATCTCCCTTGTCCGGCATTGAACTCATATCCTCTTTGGTGAATACAGACTTGAACTGACAATTGAGTATGTCTGCCTTGGTGTGTGGGTTACTGTGGAGTGTGCCGTCACTATGTCTCAAGGGTGATACACCTGTAGACTCCTGTTTCTTGCTTTTAATAAAGGACCAGAACTTCTTTGGATTCTTGGTGGCGTCCGGGCTGATGATATATCTCATGTTATTGTCATGAGCTGATCGAATGCTTTTCTGACAGGTGGCTTTCAGTTTCTGATACCGCTTTTTATCCGATGGATTTCCAGTGGACTTAGCTTTCTGATAGGCTCTATTTTTCTGTCTAGTCAATCTCCGGGTAGTCGTGTCCATCCAGGGGTTGGTGTGTCGAGATCTGGTCTGTTTATGTGGCACAAACTTGGCTAGAAGTTCAAGGATATTGTCTCTGAAGGTAGTCCACATAACGTTGATCGACGCGAACGGTGTCTTTATAAATCTGTTGACATATGTTGTCACCTCAATTTTTAGGTCCGTATTGTCCGCCTTATCCATTAAGTATATGGTTCTTTTGGATGGCTTGGTACGTCTCGGTTTGATGAGTGTGTCAATCAGAACTGCATCATGGTCGCCAACTCCAGGTATAGTTTTACAGCAGTCGACTTAGCCCGGGTTACTGGTCAAGAAAATGTCCTGGGTCTTGTCTCCTCTTGTAGGAAAGTCTACTATCTGTTCCACATTACAGTTCCTGAGGATGTCAAGGTAGATTTCTTTCATGGAATGTGGATAATGATTTGATATTATAGTATGGTTTGACCAATTAACATCAGGAAGGGTAAAGTCGTCTCCTATCCAGATGTCACATTTCTGGTTTTCCTGTCTTAGTTTGGCAAGTTCCTCCAAGACTGTATTGAAATATGTATCATCTCTTATGTTTGGTGGTCCGTAAAGTGAAGATATGATAATTGGCTTGACTCTATTTAGTTAGATTTTCATACTTATCATTTCACAATTACTATTGGTGTGTATAGGTGAGCAGATGAGGTCTTCCTTAACTGCCGCCGTGCGCGGTCCCGGCTTATGAATAGGCCCGCAGCATCCTCTGAGCTTGGAGTATGAGTCTTCCTAACAGAGGACCCCGAGGGAACTCCGGGATATAGAAATAGGACCTAGTATCTCCGGCTTGCGGGGTGTGACCCCTCCTAAACGGAGGCTGACCCCGAGGGTCCCGGGATATAGAAATAGGACCCATTCCGTGGTTGTGCGGTATAAATAAATACACAACCCATCTTTCGGATGGGATGTAAACTCAGGTCCACGTGTTGGAAGAAATGCCATGCTTCCTGCACGTTAAAGAACCCTTGTAGCAAGCTCTTTTTGGGGTGGTCCGTAGGTGATCGGCTACAAGGCTAAATTCCCCGCCCTTGACGATTTCACCCTACTTTTCCAGTGGCAGTCAGAATTTCCCGTCCCATGGCCCTTTCCATACCCCAAAGTGATTATTATTAACAAACTTGTTCTCGTCTTGATATAGCTGAAATATTGCTGAGTAGACGTTAAACAATATTCAATCAATCAATCAATCTTCCTTAACTGCGATGAGCACTCCTCCGTGGGAGTCTAATCGGTCTTTTCTAAAGACTTGATAGTTAGGTGGTAGTACCTCTGTTGATGAGATGTTACTATTCAGCCATGTTTCCGAACCCAGGATTATGTCAGGCTCAGCGTTGTCAATGAGTACCTGTGTTTCTTGGACTTTGTTTTGTATGCTCTGGAAGTTGATTAGTATTACTCTCAGAGATTTTACTGATTTGTTGGAAGCGTTGTTTCTGGTATTGGACCGTTTTGGTGATGAAGCGGCCATTGGGCTCCCCAGTGATGTTGATGAGTTGTCTGAACTATCTATTTCTGATGTAACAAGATGGTCCGAGTGAAGACTGGAAAAGGAGTTATCTGTTATTGTAATTGAGCCGTACAATTTGGAAAAGTTAGGTGCATCGCAGATTTTGCACAACTATGTGACTGATGAGTCTGCTAGATATTGAAATTCCTCTGATGTCATTGACATACATTCTGTATGGCACCACTGGTCGCAGTTGTCGCAGGCCAAGGCACGTTGACCCCATTTTACCGCTTTGGAGCAAATCTGACACGGGAACTTAGGTTTGTATGGACCGGGATTGAGTTCAACTTGTCCACTAAGCATCAGAAGGAGTTGTACTACTTTTCTACATCTCTGCCCATGCTATAACTGGTTGCGATTCAACGAGTTGCCTTGTACAACAAGGAAATGTCAGACCTTGGGAACTGTTCAAATCATATCTATCGACATTTTCTTCTCTCAGCGAGCTTTCTAACCTTCCCTTAGATGAGATCACAGATAATTTGGAACAGTATGTCCTGGGATTTACAATGGAACTCCAACAACTGCAAGTTGAAACCAAATGCGATATGAACTGTGTGCAAAAAGGGGTCACAGAGTGAGCTTCTGTCCCAACCCAGAACACTCTTTTGCAGCACTTCAAACGAGAACAATACCTAACTTTAATTTGTCTATCTTCGTTGAAGCCAAATTCTGCAATATCAAATCCAGATGGTTGAGGTTGGAGAAAAAGTTATGATGGATTACTATACTTATGACGCTTGAACCAAGCCTTAACAAATCACGAAAATGGTTAATTCTGGTTTCAAATCCTAAAATTGTGCTTTGGTGTTTTGTAAAGCAGCTGAATAACGTTGCACTGAAGCTTGTTTGTGTGAAGGTGACGGGAACTGTCACAACATGTACGAGAACAATGGTGTAGGTGGTAACAGTTTTTCATCTGATGAAGAATCAGACAATGAAAATGATCCAAACTAGCATGGTTAATGTCTCGCAGTGACGGGTTGTTGTATTTGTAAATTTTGATTTATTGCGATCTTATTGTCATTTTGTACATATGTACATAGTTTTCCATAATTTTGTAAATTCTTATATTTATGTTATCAATATTTTTGTTGGGTTGTACAATATAATGCATGCAGACTATATCTTTATTTTAAAAATATTAATATATAATTTATTATCTCCCTTGTGTACTGTCACCCTGACAAGGTACGAGAGGTTGGGATTCCCTTTTACCATATAGACTGATTCGGATTGAATTTAACATTCAAGTCGATATAAGCATGTCAGAGAGGTCATGCATTAGAGGTCAGGCCTTTTTTACCATGTGCATAGTTCTCTTTGTTTTTGTATCTTGTGTTTGATTTTACGTATTTAAATCAGATTTTTTGCTTTGTTTAATGTTTGTTGTGTATAATTTGGCAATACAGTCGCCTTTTTTAACTTACATTGCATTAAAAAATTAAAAACACCAGATTTTGGTCTATTTGCTTTGAATGAGCTTAAAACGCGTCATGAGCTCACTTCCGGTTGTCATAGACACAAAAATACGGTACTTGTGTAAAGGTGAATCCTTTTCTCAAACGTATAACATGTTATAATAACATGATTTTTGTTTCTTTTTAAATTATGTAGAGTTTTCAACTCTTGAGGTAAATTTTCTGAAATCATGGGTACCATTTTAAAAATGGCGCTTTCGACACCTTTGCACGGGAAATCGAAAAATCACCTGATGGTTTCATATACTAGAAATGTATGAATTTCTGTTGCAATAAAAAAATTGCTGTTATACCGATGAGTACAGCGAACTCATTTTCCAGGGCAGATACGCTATTCGGTACGGGGACTATCATCTATAGATATGCATGAACTGTCCAACATAATCGCTTGATTTAACGATATGTTTATGTTGTTCTATGCTAGTAACAATATTATTTCTTGATCTTTGTACGGGCAAACCTCTCCTTTATTGTTTGTTTTATTTCAGTGAAACTTTCCATTTGTGTATTATAAAGCTATACTCAATGGAGGGGAGATAATAAGTTTTTTTCTATACTACTTGTTAGTTGTCTCGCGTAATCATTTATATGAGATTTATTGACGGATATTTTTATTTTATTTAATTGGCACATCTTGATGTCATTTTAAATTGGAAAAATGTTCAGAATATCAAGATTTACCCTGATGGAAATTTTGAAGAAAACCCAAACACGCATATAGGATTTAGTGCACTTTAATGGCCAAATTTTTCATGATTTTGTACCTTTTGTCTTTTATTTCCAAAACAATTTGAAATAGAAGTTTAAATGTTCAGCAAGTCAAGGGGTAAATTTTATTATACATAGTAAAGTTGTCCGACCTCTACCAAGATGGCCCAAGTGGGAACTTAGTTAACATTTGACCCTATGGAAAACATCTTCTAAGTTCTCAATAACTACTTAGACAATTGAAAGCTACCTTGGTAAAAAAAAGATTTGTCCGGCAAGACTGAACTTCATCCAAAATGGCCCAGCACCTGAATCGGTTTTCAGGGGCTCCGGCTTCAGAGAAGCCTGGCGCGTCCCCAGTTGCTGGATAGGGGAATGCCCTGTCCATGCGGGGTAGTCAGGTCATAATACGGAAGCGTAACCGCTAACCATTGTAACCCAACTGTGTGGAAAAACGCCACGCTCCATGCAGTATGAAGACTCTTTCTATATTGCCTAAAGATAGCAGAGTCACTGGGGCTCGTATAGAAGGTTGAATTTCCTGCCCCTACCCATTTCTCCCCTTTTCCAGTGGCAATCAAAGCTCGTTGTCCCGTCCACCTTTGTATTTTTCTTCTCTTATTCATGGTCTTTTTTAAATTGATTAACTTGTTCTCGTCCTGATATAGTAGAATATTGCTCACTGGAAGTTAAACTCTAACTTATCAATCAATCATCCAAGATGGCCACCAGCGGGGAACAAAAATAAACATTGTTCCCTGTATTTGGAAATGATGATTTCTAATTGGATGACAACAAATTGTTATTTCAATATGTGTTTGAATTCATTGAAAGCAGTAATTATATATAATTTATTTGTATGGTTTTGATTTCGGTAACATGTGACTGTTCTATGTGTGTGAGTATGTAAATGAAAGTTGTATTGTATATTGTCTTGTATTATATTGTTTTGTCTGTTTATGTTGAGGAGAGCAACTTTGTAGTCCTCTGTTGGCCACTTTGAAAAAATGTATCCAGCAAGTCCGCATCACATCAGAAATGGGCGCCAGCGGGGAACAGAGTTTAACACTGAATCCTATGGGAAAACATTCAAAGATTTTCTCCTCTGAAACAACAATGGCAATTTGGGTCCAAATATGTATAAACCAGATTATAAGGGGAACCCCTGTCCATGTTTTTTTTGAAAGGGGAAATTTTAATGTTTTGATTTCAACAATAGATATTACCTAGATTTTAAGGGGAAACCCTATCCAATATTTTTGCAATGTTGGTCTGAAATGGGTTTCATTATAAGGATCATTATAAGGATACAGATCATTATAAGGATACATAAATGCTTAAAGTTCCACCTAAAGATAACACCTTGCCTACCATGTACTGGATTCCTAAGCTTCACAAAAATCACTTCTAACATCGTTTTATTTCGGCATCTAGTAAGTGTTCTACTACTAATAATTTATCCATCCATTTAACTAGTTCACTTACTTGTATAAAGGAATTGTTTATTAAATACTGTGAAAAAAAACTTATCAAAACTCTGTTGTAAATTACTTTTGGAGTGTAAAAAAGCCAATTGAAGTTTTGATAAACTACAATCAATTCAAAGGCCCGTCTCATCCATTTTCCACACTTTATACTACCCTTCCACATAAGTTGATTAAATCAAAATTGAGACAACTTATTAAATGGTCTTTTTAATTTACTGGTCTGCAGTTCATTTGTTCTAACAAAAAGCAAGGATTCACCTCTAATATTATATACAATAATTATTGTTCCTGGACATGTGACGAAATGATTTCTGCACTCAATCTTTTGCAGGACATTTTCTTTCGTTTTGGCAACACTATTTATCAACAGGTCATAGGTATTCCCATGGGTGCAAATCGTGCACCTCTCATTGCAGATCTTACGAAAGAGACTTAATGAAAAAAACGGAACCTTATAAAAAAGTGATAAATCTTATTTCTATTTTCAATGATAAACAGCAGGTATGTTGATATCCTTACTATTGACAATCCCTAGTTTTTTTTTATTATGTAGACATTATTAACCCACAAGAGCTGAAATTAAATAAAGCTAACAATTATTCCAAATACTGCCCCTTTTCTGGATCTAACTATCATTATTGAAGCTGGTAAAATAAAAACTAAAATATATGATAAAAGGGGTGATTTTGATTTTACTATAACTAACTTCCCTTTTATTGACGGCGACATCCCTCTACCTCCATCATACGGGGTGTACATTTCTCAACTAGTACGATTCGCACGTGTTTTTTCTACTCTTGGCGATTTTAATGAACGTAACCTTACTGTCACAGCCAAACTTTTACAACAGGGTTACAGATTTCATAAGTTGTTGAATACCTTTAAGAAGTTTTATAACAGATATGAATATTTAATATCTAAATATGGCGTTACTTGCAAACAGCTTATTACTAAGGGCATTTCTAATCCTCGTTTTACGGTAATGTTGTTAAAAAATGCCAGAAACTGATTAAAATCCAGAAGAGCTGGGACATAACTTACATTCTTACGTGTAATAAGGGATATCGACAAGATACTCTGCTTGCATCCGTTAAATTAGCTTCGAGATCTAAAGACCTGAAATTTATAAATACATACTGGCCTCTCACTGATACTGCCGATGTCTACTGAAATATATGGTGATTCTTGACCAAATCCTGACAGATAAAGGGGGGTTTGGGTACTCATAAACCGGTTTAACCGTACCGCTGGCTTTTGCTAGTGCCGGTACAAGTCCAGCTGTCCCGAGTTCCTATCGTTGTTTACGTTTGACTTTTGTCTTATTTGTGTTTTTCCCATGTAGTTTCCTAGCAGATTGTGGCATGTAATTGTAAATTTTATAGCTATTGTAGGTGTTTCCTGTTGTCCCTTTTATTTCATGTAATGAATAGTGGAGCTTTCGGTTGCCATAGAAACCATAACATCAATGTCTATTAACATTTTGCGAAAGGATATGGAGTAAATGAACATAAATTTTTTCATGTACTTGAAAATGAGGCCTTTTATTATTTAGGTTATATGAACTGTCTATGTCAGCCCTGGTGGCCTTTGTTTTTTGGTTCCTTTAGTCAGTACATGATACACCTCATTCCTTGACCAGTGTTGATTTTGTAACGCTATTCTGGCACCGTAGCAAAACGTCCATATCAATAACCTACATAATCACCAACAGACAACCAGAAAATTATTATACGTTTCCATGACAACACGTAAGTCTTCGGCCCAAGAATGTCTGTCAAGAAGGGCAACCATAAGATGTCAGATTTCAATGGGAAAATATGAAATTTGTGCTTTGAAATCTGAATAATTCACAGAAAAGTTTTTAAAAAAATTTTTTATGTTACGATTTTATGTCAGTGAAATATGTTGCATATGATGCCAGAATATCATACAATATAGAATGATGTCCATGTTATTTGTTGATGAAGACTGAGAAATCTGTTATCAATCTGTGGTAACACGGACCAAATTATAAGCTGAACTTTATATTAGATAATTTATTTACAAACTATTTGCAAACCTCAAAAAACAGTTAATGTTCATTCAAAATACCCTCTTTTTCTCAGTCCATTTTCTGAAAAGTAATTGGAAGCCTTTTTCCTTGATTAAGCAAATAAAATAAATCATATCAGTTCAAGAGTATTGAATGGGCTGTATATTCTGCTTAATTTTCAAAAACTTTAGAATTGTACTTCATAGCTTGTGATCTGGAACATTTCAATTCAATCCATAGAACGTGACATTGTGAGCGGGATTTTCCCTTCTGATTTAGGATAAACTGTGACCTTGAGGGAATTTTATCAAATTTTGAAGATATAACAAGTCATACACTTTAAAAATATCTTCCTATAAAGAATTGCTGTTGTTTTGCCAGGACAGGAACTATAATGAAAATTGGTGGCAAATTTTGCCTCGTCAGTGCAGATTGTACAAGTATTTATGAGGTAAAAAGAACAGGTGACTATACCCGAACCTTTTTGTTAGACACCATATCAAGATATCAAGTCCTGATATATCTACATGTATTAATATGTTTTCGAATGGAAATATAATTATAAATCACGTTACCTATTGGATATAGGCTCCTTTATTTGTGTTTGTGCATTAAAAATGCAATACACACTGACAAAATAAACTAATAACAAAGAAATATCCACGTTGCATTTATCATTTCACGTGTGTGTATAATGTCAATCAAAACACATATAACTGCGAGAGGTGGACGAGTATGGTGTTGGAGATACAGGCGGGTGATGGGAAGAAATATAAGGTTGCGAGCCCGGGGTTGCGAGGTGGTAGCAAGGAAGGTGGCAGTGTGTATTGGTCACGTGATCTGGGATATAAATCTCTTGAATACTCTTATGTTTCAAAAATTGAATAAGAACACAAGGTTATGAAGCAACCAAGTTAAGAAAGGCTCAAGTCGAGACACATTATTCCACACAAAGAGCGTAACGAAAACCAAACAATGAATTTATAGTTAAAGTAATTTTATCTTAAAATACCCTCGTTTACATAACGTTCTTATCTATAATCATGTTAACAGTACTCATGGCAGTTAGAAGAGTTTTGTATGAGGCTAGTATAATTCAACCTATTGGAGTCGATGATGTCAAAACAATTTTTTATGTTCCCCTTGTTGTAAGGGACCGACCATTTAACCTGAAGGGGGGGGGGGTTATGGTTTTTTTCTGGACAGAAAATTTTTTTTGGCGCTTCGCGCGAAACAATTTATTTATTTTTTACACGTGTATCAACAAAATATTTTTTTTTCAAAATTAACATTATGTTTTTGGGCAGAAAGCCTCCGTCAGAAATTTTTTTTTATCATTTTGGCAGCCAAAATATTTTTTTTCACATAAAATCGGCTCCAGATTACTTTTTTTAGAAAATAACCATACCCCCCCCCCTTTTCAAGTTAAATGGTTGGTCCCTAAATTTCTTCAAAAAAAAAATGACAACATTGACATCAGTTTCTTTCTTTTATATAGATCTAGTCTGTTTCAGCACACCTGTCCTTAGTATATTTATTTACTTTTGCAGACATGTACTTATATGTAATCTCACGTGTTGAAGGTATGAGTTAGCTCTATAAATGAGGAAGTACTAATTAAGAAGTACACAGTAAGGACATAGCAATTGTTTCGAATCATGTTGGAAAAATTTAATTGCAATATTAAAAAAAAAGAACATGCGATTTAAACTTCTTCAAAAACGTGATAAGTATTAGAAAACTATTTTAGTTATTCAGTGTATTGTCTTTAATAATCTAACCTTGAAAAATCATAAACCTTGTCAATTCATTTAATACTTATATGGCAACAGGTTGATCAATTCATTTCGACAAGGAAGTTCGTTTTAGTCAGTAATCTCAAAAGTAAACGAACAGAGGCATTAAATGATACGTTTGCATATATGCAATAATTTGTGAATGTTTACTGAAGCGGTCAGACCAGAGCCGCTTCTTGGGCTTGGTAAATAAAGCTCCATTGCTTTGTTTTACCATAAATTTGTAGAGATTTTATCTCATCTGAAATTACTCGACCGTATCCCTTCATTACTCATTTCACTGAGTTCGGCGAAAGTCAGAATTTTGATTCAATTGGCAATTATATAAATTATAATTCGAAAGCTGCAATGTCGGAAAAGAGACCAAAGTGTGGAGTTTTTTTAGTTAACAACAGAACTCGAATGTCCTTGCTGGACACTTAAAAATTGTGAGCCGATTCGCAACTCATACGCTATCACATAGCATTTTATATATCGGTAGGGCAAATTTTATCCCTCGGGTGTAATGGGTAAAATTCCATTCTAGTATAATCATCAATTAATTTTATCTTTGACATCGCTTGGTAATGACTTACTGCAACAAAAAATTCGCATACAATGCGCATGCTTCTGAGCTACGTACAACCTGCTATAATATAAGAAAACTTTGGGATCTTCCTTGGTTCTCTATACAAAGTAAGGTATCTGAAAACCACAAAGACAAAACAAAAGACAGACATGCATTACAGTCAACTCCAAGACTGACAAAACGTTCGTATTAACTGTCTTGTTCAGAACAACTTTTTAGAAATTGGATGTAACAACTTCAAAGCTGTCTAATTTTCACAATTATCTCCTCCAAGATAATTTTAGTCTAGATTATGTCATACGAAAGGTACATATCTTAAAAAGTTATAAATGCACCCTTTAATTATTGTTGTTACTAAGGCGTTTTATTACAGTTGGTTAAATTGAACATGCACATAAATTACAACAATTAAATATAATATGTGTGGTATTTTGCAAACGTTAATTTGAAAACTGTCCTTCAATAAAAGAAATTATCCAGGACATGGTAATAAAATCCTGTAATTTACAGATTTGTAGTTAAAGTTGTCTGGTTAAGTAAATATCAAAGACCATCATTACGTGAGAATTCTTTGGGCGTTTTACCTTTAAATTTTAATTTTTCCTTGATTAAAATTTGATTCAATTAACTATTTATTCTTATTAACATTTTCGTTTATGATGTTGCAAATGCTTTGAAGTTACTGTCAGAAGACGCATTATTTGTCAAATGGCCATCTGTTTGCTGAAACTGAGTTTTTTTTTATTTCATAACCAAACAAAAAGTCGGTTACTGAGATCAACTTCTTCCGAATATAGAGACATCGACCAAGCACTTAATGCTCGTGCGAAAAACATTGTTATCGTATGCAGTAATCAAACTTATTTTATGGCAATACGTGGGTGTACATTGTAAAGTAAAACTACAGTGTTAAAAAATGTTACAGTTTTATGTATTTCCGAAAATTACCAGTTCCAAGAATAAACTATATACAAGACATATGATACTAAGATGATTAAAATACTTTTTAAAAAAAATACTTTGGTTTTCCTTTACCACTCTTGCAACAGATATAGATCTCAGCCATTTGATTCATGTACATGGGTACTTCAGCTACATGGACATTGTATCCAACAAGGGATCTCGAGGGTTTTCAATTGTATACCAAAAACACAATCATCCGCAACTTTTCACAAAACATCTTTTTTGACTGAATATATGCTACATTGAAATTGGTGACGAGGTAGAAAATAATTAACGAACACTATGACAGCAAATGTTTTGCCATAAAATTATCTCGCAGACATTTGAATAGTTTGAAGCATAGCTTATTGGGTAAATGAAGGTATTTAATACATCAGACCTACTCCCACTTATGTATTCTACTTTCCCTACAAATTACCATAGAAGGGCGTTTATTACATGATTTGAATTGATTGTATGGTATGTTGATAGTGGCAAAATATTTCGTTTTCATTTGTATTTTATGGTTTGTTATAAAAAAGATATATTTTGTATTTGAGTTCAACAAATTCGCTGTGTTGTATTTTGTTTGATATATCCCTTTTATATGTACTGTGTCGAGGTAATAGATCATAATTTACTGAAGCACCTGGCAAAGGTTCCTTTCAATGTGACCATAAAAATCCTAATGACTGTGGGCAGGGAAACAGAAATGATTACTGAAAGGTATTTTTTTTTGACAGTTCATAGGTGTTTTGCAAACGATCACAAACGAAGAAGTCTATTTTGATTGTTATTTCTACTTTATACCGTATAAGTGGTTATTTTCGCGGGTATTTAATATTCGCTTTTTTCGCAGGTATTTTGATGTCGCGAAAATTGCATGCCGCGAAATATAATTTATATGAGACTTAAACAGTAAATGATAGAGAATCGCGAATATTTCATTCCGCGAAAATAAAATCCAACAAATTTGGAAGAAATCGCGAAATTTGCAACCCGCGAAAAAAACACTTATACGGTATATGGGAACGGTCTTATATTATATCGTGGAATGGTGGTATTAAAATACCTCCTTATCTATTCCTTATATCTTTGAATGGTGGTACTGAAATCGCCTTTCTTACATGTATCTATTGCTTATATCTCAGAATGGCCCTTTCTTATTTAACCCTTATATCTGGGAAAGGGGATTTTAAAAATTACTTTCATAGAAATTCCATTAATCTTTTGAATGACTTGATGAAAACGGCTTTAGTTATTTATTCCTTATATCAGGTAATGGTGATATCTTGTCTATCCCTTATATCAGGTAATGGTGATACTTGTCTATCCCTTATATCAGGTAATGGTGATATCTTGTCTATCCCTTATATCAAGTAATGGTGATATCTTGTCTATCCCTTATATCAGGTAATGGTGATATCTTGTCTATCCCTTATATCAGGGAATGGCGGTATAAAAAAGGCTTTTCTGATCTATCCCTTATATCTGGGAATGGCGGTATAAAAAAGGCTTTTTTGATCTATCCCTTATATCTGGGAATGGCGGTATAAAAAGGCTTTTCTGATCTATCCCTTTTATCTGGGAATGGCGGTATAAAAAAAGTCTTTTCTGATCTATCCCTTTTATCTGGGAATGGCGGTATAAAAACGATTTTCTGATCTATCCTTTATATCTGGGAATGGTGGTATAAAAAAGGTTTTTCTGGTCTATCCTTTATATCTGGGAACGGCGGTATGAAAAAAGGCTTTTCTGATCTATCCCTTATATCTGGGAATGGTGGTATGAAGAAAAGGCTTTTCTGATCTATCCCTTGTATCTGGGAATGGCGGTATAAAAAGGCTTTTCTGATCTATCCCTTATATCTGGGAATGTCGGTATAAAAAGGCTTTTCTGATCTATCCCTTATATCGTGGAAATGGCGGTATAAAAAAGGGCTTTTCTGATCTATCCCTTATATCTGGGAATGGCGGTATAAAAAAGGCTTTTTTGATCTATCCCTTATATCTGGGAATGCTGTTATTAAAGAGGCATCTCTTATCTATTTAAACTAACACTTCTTTTATTATGTTTTTAATATTTTACAGATACAGTTTACTTGTATAAAGCTATGTTTTTATATTGATGTTTTTATTTATTTATTATAATCGTTCAACATACTTAACAGTTCTCGCCACGATATAGCTGAAATATTGCTGAAGTTGGCGTAAAACATCAATTAATCATCTCTTATCTATTCCTTATATCTGAGAATGGTGGTATTAAAAAGGATTTTTTTATCTATTTCTTATATCTGGGAATGGCGGTATTAAAAAAGCATTTTTTTCAATTTCCTATACCGGGGAATGGTGGTATTAAAAGAAGGCATTTTTATCTATTTCTTATATATGGGAAATGGTGGTATTCATCTTATCTTTTCTTTACATCTTGGAATAGTGGTATAAAAGAGGCCTTTCTTATCTTTACTTGTATCTGGAGAAGAAAGGTTCGATGAGAAAAGTTATCTGCAGTAAACATGCTTCAAATTTATGTCTTTATAATTCTGAACTTTTGAACAAAAGATATTCAGAAATCAGAGAAAAATGTAACAAAAAATCAGCGAAGAAGCACCTGTGTACGATTTATTACTTTAGCTCTTAGTTTTGTGCAATTCCTTTACTTTAGATATTGAACTTAGCCCCACTATGCCAATGAGTTAATTATTTAACTATTCATCTAATATTTTGAATGTGAAACTTTTGAAACTTTGTGGTTGTTTTAAAATTTACTCCATATTTTTTGTACTACTGATTGCTTATATCTTCCTGAACTTTAAAATGACGCGAAATACATGTATTTTTTTTAATTCAGAGGCAAATAGCATAAAGTTAGATGAATGTTCTCCTAAAATTCAAACGATTCAACCAAATGGTGATTGAATCAACGGGGAAGTATGCATTACACTGCAAAATTGGAATAGAATTAGTCAATATATACTTTTATTATTAGCTAGGCTATGGAATAGCCTAGCTATATAGATAGTTCTTGGGGGGAAGTGAGGAGTACGCTTGCGCAGTGAGGAAAACACATGCGCAGAAGACTACTGACCAATAGGAATTTCAGATTCTCGAAAATCAAAATGGCGTCCAGTTTCGTCCTGATAAAACGGGGCGGGGTTTAATTTTTCTGTTTCCTTGTGGAAGTTGAAAAGTATTATAAACATTTACTATAAGTGGTACTGGGAACAGGTTTGTATGGTATTGCAATATCGCTTAGCCAGATTTATAAATATAGATATGATAAAAAAGAACAAGAACAGTAATGTATAAATTTAAAACCAGAAGTTAATAAATAAAGATGAGGTATTGTGCAATAATCAATAATACACAAATACTATAAAAGACTTTTCAATTGTGTT
>MJUU01003097.1:150897-161068 GCA_002080025.1 Modiolus philippinarum | reverse complement strand
TTTTTTGCGGAAGAATAAAGAGCTACCGGTGTTTATTTGTGTGTACTGTAAAAGGTTTATGTTTCGAAGCCAAGTACACGAGAAAGAATTTCATGCAAAAGATGAGAGGTTGAAAGAAATGTTAAAAGGAGACAAGCATGTTGTTTGTAAAACGTGTAAAACTTATGTGTGTAAGGAGGTTATACCTCCTCAAGCAATGATAAATAATTTAGAAATGGATAAAGCTCCTTTTGAAGAATTAAATACGCTTAGAACAACATTTAATTTCTCCAGATTTACCATTTTACAAAATTGTGACCAATAGAAGAAATTACAAAGAAGTACCGAGAAAGGCTTACTTCAAGTATTGATTTGAGTATACAAATATACAAATACATCATGAGCCACCACCATGACCACACCCTTGTCAATCAAACACGAAATTTTCTATCCAAGGCTATTCCATAGCCTAGCGTATCGTTTTTATTTCATAAAAACCATTATCCGATTTATATTACCCACTTATGTTTATAAAGTCCCCTCGTGTTTTCTAGTTTCTTTATATTTTGTTGAATTGGTCTAAATTTAACCTAGGGTTTTACCGACGTAAACGGTTTAACACGTAGGTAGATAGTAATCCTTCAATTCAATGGGTAAAGAGCATTTAAAAATCATATTGTTAAATTCCATGTTTAAACAAAGGTTTCATCAGTGGAATTTAACCACAAATTTAAATATAACTATTACGTACCAAGCTTATTATATATGTTTTTACGTCTAATCTATTTCTAACATCTCTTACCAAAATAAAAAGATATTAGGTTTGTGTTAAAACAACCCATAATCAGTCGATTTATTGAGTTGGATCTAGGAATATGTACAATGCACATGTCACATTATAATTTCAGCCATTTATTACGCTGGTTGGAACTTATGTAAGGCCATTCAAAACGGTTTCCTGGTCAGTTTTGATTAAAGCAGAAGGATGACACACCATACTTCGATTTTTGTTGAAAGATATTTGTTTTAAAAATTTCAGAAAATTTAATTCGTTATTAGAAATAACTTTTAAATTTCCGAAGATACAGAAAACGGAAATATTGCCGGGCTATGTTTTACTGATGGTCCCTTCCTTATGGATCTGCCGGACCCCGAAAATATTGAAATATTTGCGGATTCCTTTTCTATAAAAGGTTGTGACCAAAAACAAACCGTTTTTAGCTCACCTGGCCAAAGGCAATGTGAGCTTTTGCCATCACTCGGCGTCCGTCCGTCCGCCGTCCGTCGTCCGTCCGTCCTTTAACTTTTATTCAAAGATCTTCTCCTATGAAACTACTGGGCCAATACTTACTAAACTCGGCCTGGATCATCACAAGGGTATGTTCTTTCAAGTTTGTGATTTTTTATGTCCGTAGACCAAACAACATGGCCGCTGTTACTAAAAATAAAACATAGTGGTAAATTGCCGTTTTTGGAAATTGCTCGAAAACCATTACAGATATCAAAATTCTGACCGAAGTAAAAATAATCAGCATGATGAGATCTACCTGCCCTGCAATTTCCGTTTATCCGTCTTGGAGTTATTGCCCCTTTTCCGTGAAATTTTCAGTTTTTCGTTAGTTTTAGTCTTATATATTGAAAACGGTAGAAGATAGAAGTAATGTTGGTGTAACAAATATGGTCAGCATAGTAAGATCTACATGTCCTGCAATTTTGAAGAAAGTCTGTCAACCCACATAGGAGTTATTGCCGCTTTTTCTTTGAATTTTCACAATTTTTTAACGTTTAACTTTTATTTCAAAAACTGTTTGAGATAAAGGTTAAATGTGAATTGCAAAAGTGTTGAGGTTTTCCAGAACTACAATTTCTACATATGTCCAGCAGGTTCACATCTCATCCAAGATGGCCGCCAGCGGGGGAAGATAGTTTAACATAGGACCCTATGGGAAATGAAACAACTGAGCCAATGGGGAACAAATATTGTCACAGTAGTCCTTGGGTGGTCCCCTTGAAAGTCTGTGATTTTTACGTTTGTACTTCATCCAAGATGGCTGCCAGCGTGGAGCATAGTTTAACATAGGGACCCTATTGGAAATGCATTCAAATGTCTTCTACTCTGAACCCACTGAGCCAATTGGAACCAAACTGGTTACAATAGTCTTTAGATGTTTTCCTTCAAAGTTTGTGATTTTCATGTTCATACCTCATTCAAGATGGCCAACAGGAGGGTACATAGTTTAACATACATTTTGTAGTTAAACTTGGTTACAATTGTCTTTGGGTGATCCCTTCCAAAGTTTGTGATTTTTAGTTTGTACCTCATCCAAGAATAAAAATGTAACATCTGCTGAACTGATTTATAGTATGAATGGGTGGTCTTTTGGTGACAATGAATAAAACCAGTCACCAGNTGAGCGATACAGGCTCATGTGAGCCTCTAGTTCTCTTATCCATTACAAAAGTTTTAAATTACAATAACTTACTGTGAGGTATGTGTTGAAGGATTTTTTTTGTAATGATCTGTCAAATGTTGGGAAAATCTGTAGTTACAAGTGCAACATTGACTGAACATAACCGTGGTGTATATGTGTTGAGACAGTAATTTTGTTCTGTTTACAAAGTCGCTGTACATACTAGAGGCGCTACAGTAGCGAATGAGTCGTCAAATGTAGAGGCTATATGCCGGGGATAAATAAATGAAGGGACATGGAGTAAATGTACATGTTACAAAATCCCTAAAAATATTATAGGGATATTACTGCTCAGAAACGGGAATCCCACAACTGGAAAGTTGTTATCATCACACCTGTCATTAAGTTTTGTTTTCAGACCTCCAGAGTTATCAATATAAAGGCATGTCCTGGTATGATGCCGATGGTGTTGTATCACTGTTCTCTTTAGATATAGAAATTTATCATTAAATTTGGGATTTTTTAATGTAAGAATATCATATATATATAACAGAAACTGAATTTCAAGGACATGACCAACTTACTGTCTTTTTTTCTGAACCAGTCCTTATTCATACGAATAAAGAAACAAATCTGCTAGAAGTAGCTAACTGAATTAGTCCCCCTAGGTATCCCTATTGTCTGTTCGAATACTTGTCCTCTAAAGGATGGGTTGCGATAAGATGCTAAATCGGCCCAAAGGGATCTCAAAATTATTTTCTTCGAGGAAACTCATTGTTTCTTAGGTATTTATAAAGCATAATATTCCTATTATTTAGAATATACACTAATAATTTGATCTACTGACAAATATTCGATAAAATCTATGTTCTTTTACACCTCTATCAAGGGTAATTAACATTGGGCCTATGGGAAAAGGCTTCCAATGGACCACGTATCAAATCAAATTTAACTATGACCTGCATTTGGACCCAGCTTTATATTTACACCATAAATACATTATACATAGGGTATTATTCATGCAAAGAATCAACTTGGGTCCACGTGCAGGCCATGTTGAAAAACTTGAAAAAATGCAAAAATTTTCAGCTCCAAATGACTTACCGTAAAAGTCAAAATTAACCAATATTAGTCGTTTATGCATTACCCATATAAATAAAAAGGTATCAACTCAACCAAGTCATTTTAAAGATGCTAAATGCGGCAATTTCTCAAGTTATAATCAATTTTATATATTTGGCAGTTTGCCAATTCGGATAAAATGGGTTATCGGTCTTTGTCCTGAGGTTGGAAAGAAAACAAATTTTTTCATTACTTTTGATATTTTTATACGATTGCAAATTACTTTAGGTCGTATAATGGTATGGCGCGGACGTCGTCGTCGGCGGCGGCGTCGGCGTAGTTGTCGTCTGTAGACGCTTTTGTAGTTGATCATTTACTTAAGTTCAAGTTGACCAATCCTTATGAAATTTTAACACTATGTTCCTTGGCACAACAAGGCTGTAACAGGGTTTGGGTTTTGTCACACCTCCCGTTTTTGAAAAAGGGTCCAAAAAGGGCAAAATTTTGTGATTTCACATATTTGGCTGTAGAATTTTTATTATTCACCGGATTTTGATGGGTTAATATTCAATTTCGAATCAGCAGAATGCCAACGGATTTCACGTCCTATGTACCTTTCATAAGATGAATAGGGCCCAAAAGGGGTAAATCTCAAATAAATTATTTTTTTAATTTCTAGTCCGATTTTGATGCTGTTTTCCAATGGATCCTTATGAGAAAAAAATAACATACTTCTTGAATATTAGATTTTTGATAACTTGTTTTCTTTTGGAGCTATAAGGGGCCGAAATCTCTTAGGCTTCTGGGCTACAAGGGGTAAAAGGGGCCAAAAATTGCAATTTTTCAAAATATAGATTACCCTATTTTTAATTTAATTTCGATGGGATTTGTTTTCTGTAGATTCCTTTTGTTTCAAGCTCTTGGTAGTATGTCAACAGATTTTGCGTATCTCTTACTGTTTCCTAACTACAAGGGGTCAATTGGGCCGAAATTTGAATTTTTGAAAATTAGTTAAATCATTAATTTTAATCGGATTTCGAAGGGATTTCTTTCTTTGATTCATCTGGATGTAAGCTGTAAGTAGTTTGTCATCAGATATAATAGAACTGTTACATTTTCGGAGCTTTCAGGGACCAAAAGAGCTATTTTTATGCTCTCTAGTTTATGTCCAGCTAATTACTGTGTCAAGCTACTTATTGTGTCACCACATCGTTGTGACAAGATCTTAACTGTTTCCACATTCACTTTACACTGCACTTGTTCAAATTTCAGCGGTCAACATGCTGCGGTCGAGCGTGCAGTTGTGATACTGATGGTATGAAATAATTACCGTTTTCATGGTATACAGTTGAACCTGTCTAATCCGACACACTGTGGGACCATAAGAATGTGTCGGATTATACAGGATGTCGGAATACTCAGGTTTAAAAAGCATTTAAAAAATATCATTTGGACAAAAAAATTACGTGCTAATACTGGTGATCTTTTTTTTTTAAAATTTTTATGCAATAAGCTATGAATCATATTTTTTTGTTTTATTCCCAAATCGTGTAACTACCATGCGACTTAATGTCAATGTCTAAGTTACTTTACGACTTTCCATGTGAAAGTTATTTTATCTACATGTATATCTAAATGTCAATCATTCAAGACGTTTACCATTTATTTTTACCTTTTATGCCTATATTTTTAAATTTAAATACCCCTAAAAACAAACACGATCAATTTTTAAGTTATAGTACTCATAGGTCCCCCTTGTAGCAGCCCTCAATTTGGGCCACTTCCGGTTACAAGTAACAGAGAACCGAACTTAACTACATTTTTATCATCTAATAATGTATTATAATGAGTCGTGTGTTGTTTAAAGCAATCTAAACGGGTCTCACATCGTTGTATCCACGTTTCTTTAATATTTTTATTATTATACTTGCCATAGTATTTTTAACTTTTGCAAAAGTCAGCTTCAATGACTTAGTTTGGCATGTATAAGCTGATACAATAATGTTGAGCACTTAATTGGATGCTATGTATATTAACTGATAAGTTTATCAATTTTGCCATATTGGCTAATTGCCAGAAGTTTTTCCAACGTAGACCATAAAAAATTTGGGTTTTCACACCTCTGTGAAAAATTGTTGAAAGATGACCTGCGCATGCGCAGTTTGAATATTTTATCATTTGACTAGTTAGTACAGATACATGTCTTAACTTTTTACCGTGTATTATTCATATCCACGTTGGGCCGGAAAACGGCCCGTTATCGCAACCCATCCTTTTACAAATATGTTAGCGATGAGGTGTAAAATATGTTAATCCAGGCGAAGACTCCTATAATATTATTTACCATGTTGTTTGATTTCCAGTATAAATGAAGTAACGAAGAAGAACACTTATTTCAAACACTATACATTGACGGTTACAGTTTCACCAGCTTTCTTTAGGTTTGTAGAAAACAATTACTTAAAAAATTTATTTTCAATTTCATCCTTTATATTGAAACGTGAATGTTTTACTTTAAAGTTGAGGTTTTAGATTACAAATTAATCACAAATTGCATTCAAATAACTACCAACAGGGTATATCCATGTGTCGAAATCTGCTACAGTTTTTGAGACAGGAACGTTTTTTTTTTTAGCTCACCTTACCCAAAGGATCAGTGTAAGTTATTGTCATCACTTGGCGTCCGTCGTCCGTTAACTTTTCACATTTTCATCTTCTCCTCTGAAACCACTGAAGCAAATTTAACCAAACTTTACAGGAATGATGTAGATTGCTCATTTCGTTCCGATCTCATAAAAAATATGGCCACCAGCGCAGAACATGGGTTTAACATTGGACCCTATGGGAAAAATCATATTTTCATCTTTTCCTCTGAAACCAATGAAGCAAATTCAACCAAACTTAATAGGAATGATGTATGGAAGGTCATTAACAAAGATTGCTCATTTCGTTCTGATCTGATAAAAAACATGGCCGCCAGCGCTGAACTTAGGTTTAACATAGGACCCCATGGGAAAAATCGCATTTTCATCTTCTCTGAAACGGCTGAAGCAAATTCAACCAAACTTTACAGGAATGATTTACGGAAGGTCATTGACAAAGATTGCTCTTTTCCTTCCGATCCGCCCGGAACATAGTTTAACATTGGATCCTATCGGAAAATCACATTTTCTTTTTCTCCTTTAAAACCACTGAAGCAAATTCAACCAAACTTTACAGGAATGATGTACTAAAGGTCCTTAACCAAATTTGCTCATTTCGTTCCGATCCGATTAAAATATGGCCGCCAGCAGGGAACTTAGATTTATCATTGGACCCTATGGGGAAAACCACATTTTCATCTTCTCCTCTGAAATGATTGAAGCAAATTCAACCAAACTTTACATGAATGATGTACTAAAGGTCTTTAACAAAGATTGCTCATTTCGCTCCGATCCGATAAAACATGGCCGTCAGTGCAGAACTTAGGTTTAACATTGGAACCTATCGGAGAAATCACATTTTCATCTTCCCCTCTGAAACCGCTCAAGCACATTCAGCCAAACTTTACAGGAATGATGTAATAAAGGTCCTTCACAAAAATTGCTCATTTTGTTCCGATCCAATTAAAACATGGCCGCCAGCAGGGAACTTAGATTTATCATTGGACCCTATGGAAAAAACCACATTTTTATCTTCTCCCCTGAAATGATTGAAGCAAATTCAACCAAACTTTTCGCTCCGATCCAATTTAAACTGGAGTAATGACTGTCGGAAACGACAGTGATCCCCGCACCCCCTGTTTGAAACAGAAAACAGCTATAGACCCTGGGTATAATTTTTCTGAACATTTTTGAAATTAAACTATTGACAGTCACTATTTTTACCTTTAGAAATTAAAGAATATATGGTTGTTGCTAGGTAGAATTCCAAAAAAGTAGTCTTTGAGACTTTCAGGAATTTTACCAAACTTGGAATCTTATATTTTGGAAATCAAATTTGTGAAATGTTTCTTCTAATTCTAACAATTTTTTAAACTATGGTTTCAATGTCAAATTCCAAAATTTAGTGGTCTTTGACAATTTCAGGAAATTTACCAAATTTGGAATCAATTATTTTGGAAATCCAATTGGTGAAAATGATGCCCTAAGTGAAACAAATCCTAACAGTTTGGTTGCTAGGTAGAATTCCAAAAATACGTGGTCTTTGACACTTTCAGGAAATTTACCAAAATTGGAATCAAATATTTTTGAAATTCAATTGGTGAAAATGATTGCCCTAATTGAAGCAAATCCTAACAGTTTGGTTGCTAGGTAGAATTCCAAAAATACGTGGTCTTTGACACTTCAGGAAACTTACCAAAATTGGAATCAAATATTTTTGAAATTCAATTGGTGAAAATGATTGCCCTAAGTGAAACAAATCCTAACAGTATTGTTGCTAGGTAGAATTCCAAAAAAATAAGTGGTCTTTGACACTTTCAGGAAATTTACCAAAATTGGAATCAAATATTTTTGAAATACAATTGGTGAAAATGATTGCCCTAAGTGAAGCAAATCCTGACATTATTGTTGCTAGGTAGAATTCCAAAAAACAAGTGGTCTTTGACACTTTCAGGAAATTTACCAAAATTGGAATCAAATATTTTTGAAATCCAATTGGTGAAAATGATTAACCTTATCAAAACAAATGCTTTAAGTATGGTTGCTAGGTAGAATTCCAAAAAATAAGTGGTCTTTGAGACTTTCAGGATATTTACCAAAATTGGAATCACATTTTCGAATTCTAAGATTTCAGGATTTTTATTTTTTCCAAATACTTGCCAAAATATAAGATTATATGCCAAAATGATCAAAAATATCAGTCTTTGACATGTTCAGGAAATTTACCAAAGGTGGAACCGGAATCAAAATTCTGAAAGCTTGTTGCGTATCTACAGACTTTATGCAACAATTCTGCAACAAAATTAAATCAATAAATCCAAAAATGTAGGATGAGTTTGCGTCGCATGCCATATGTGTCACAATCCACATTTTGTGGTCTTTGTCAAATCGACATCTTGGGGCCTCTTGTTTGCATTAAGATAAATATCAAAAATCCGAAAGCTTATTCCGCATCTACAGACCACATGCAACAATTCTACAACAAAATTAAAACCCTAAATCCGAAAATGTAGGAGGAGTTCGCGTCGCATGTCACATGTGTCAAAATGGACATCTTGGGGCCTCTTGTTTACACCAAGACCAATATCAAAAATCCGAAAGCTTATTGCGCATCAGTATATATGCAACAGTTGTATAACAAAATTAAAACCCTAAATCCAAAAATGTAGGAGGAGTTCGCGTCGCAAGAATTTGTGACGGACGGACGAGGCCAACGACAATATCCCCGAACTTTCATTCGAAAGTGCGGGGATAAAAACAGGGCTACCAGCACAAAAAATCACATTTTCATTTACTCCTCTGAAACCACTGAAACAAATTCAACCAAACTTAACAACAATGATGTACTAAAGATCCTTAACAAAGATTGCTCATTTCGTTCCGATCCGATAAAAACATGGCCGTCAGTGCAGCACTTAGGTTTAACATTGGAACCTATGTGAGAAATCACATTTTCATCTTTTCCTCTGAAACCGCTCAAGCACATTCAGCCAAACTTTACAGGAATGATGTAATAAAGGTACTTAACAAAAATTGCTCATTTTGTTCCGATCAGATAAACTAGAGGCTCACATGAGCCTGTATCGCTCACCTGGTCACTGGTTTTATTCATTGTCACCTATAGACCACCCATTCATACTATAAATCAGTTCAGCAGATGTTACATTTTCATTCTTGGATGAGGTACAAACTAAAAATCACAAACTTTGGAAGGGATCACCCAAAGACAATTGTAACCAAGTTTGGTTCCAATTGGCTCAGTAGGTTCAGAGGAGAAGACATTTGAATGCATTTCCCATAGAGTCCCTATGTTAAACTATGTTCCACGCTGGCGGCCATCTTGGATGAGGTAAGAACGTAAAAATCACAAACTTTAAAGGGGACCAACCAGGGACTATTGTGACCAAGTTTGATTCAATTTTGCTTGGTAGTTTCAGAGTAGAAGATCTTTGGATGCATTTCCAATAGGGTCCCTATGTTAAACTATGTTCCCTGCTGGTGGCCATCTTGAATGAGGTATGAATATAAAAATCACAAACTTTGAAGGAAAACATCTAAAGACTGTTGTAACCTAGTTTGGTTCCAATTGGCTCAGTGGGTTCAGAGGAGAAGACATTTGAATGTATTTCCCATAGGGTCCCTATGTTAAACTTTTCTCCACGCTGGCAGCCATCTTGGATGAGGAACAAATGCAAAAATCACAACCTTTAAAGGGGACCACCAAAGGTCTATTGTGACAAAATTTGGTCCCCATTGGCTCAGTGGTTTCAGAGGAGAAGATCTTTGAATGCATTTCCCATAGGGTCCTATGTTAAACTATCTTCCCCGCTGGTGGCCATCTTGGATGAGATGCTAACCTGCTGGACATATATAGAAATTGTAGTTCTGGAAAACCAAAAAACACTTTTGCAATTCACATTTAACCTTTATTTCAAACAGTTTTTGAAATGATAGTAAAAACGTTAAAAAATTGTGAAAATTCAAAGAAAAAGCCGCAATAACTCCTATGTGGGTTGTCAGACTTTCTTCAAAATTGCAGGACATGTAGATCTTACTATGCTGACCATTTTTGTTATA
>MJUU01003097.1:120301-150624 GCA_002080025.1 Modiolus philippinarum | reverse complement strand
CATACCCTGGTGATGATTCAGGCCAAGTTTGGTTAGTATTGGCTCAGTAGTTTCAGAGGAGAAGATCTTTGAATAAAAGTTAACGGACGGACGGACGGACGGACGCCGAGTGATGGCAAAAGCTCGCATGGCCTTTGGCCAGGTGAGCTAAAAACATTGCCGCCAGCACAAAACATAGTTTAACATTGGACCCTATGTGAAAGTCACATTTTCATCTTCTCCTCTGAAACCACTGAGGCAAATTCAACCCAACTTTACAGGAATGATGTACGGAAGGTACTTTACAAAAATTGCTCATTTCATTTCGATCCGACAAAAAACATGGCCTCCAGTGCAGAACATTGTTTAACATTGGAGCCCGGTATGAGAAAACCATCCTTTTCATCATCTTCTCTGAAACTATTTAATCAAATTTGACTAAATGCATAGAAGGTTCTTTGAAAAAATTACTCATTTCAACAGGATCAGACAAAAAAAATGAGTGCTAATGGAGAACATAGCTAAACATTAGACCCCATTGGCAAAAAACATAATTTATGGTCATGCATGGCATAGAAGCATTTTGTCAGGTGAGCAAAACAGGTTCAGTCTCTGAGCCTCTAGTTTTCAGATGAATTGTATAAATATCGATGTGTGAATTTTTTTTTCAAAATGTCAGTTGTTGGAACTTTTTTACTTCAAATATGTGGCAAAAGCTGACAGGAAGTGTTTTTAGGCAAATCAATTTTACATACCGATGTGAGCATATTACTTTGATTTTGATCATAGATAGAAAAAAGAAGGGAAACGGGGAATGTGTCAAAGAGACAACGACCCAAAGGGTAGTAATAACAACTCAAAACCACCATAAGGTCTTCAATGAACGGTGAGGAAACCCCACACCCAACGGCAGGTCGGAGTCTGTATCAAAAATATCAGTGTTGAACTTAAGTCAATTCTACGTCAAATATATGCCAACAGAGTACCCCATTTGGTCTGAGCAAACCGACAACATGATATCAATTTATCTGGAGCCAATATATATGCTTGGGATCGAAGTCATTAGGAATAAGTCATATATTCTACAATCAGGAGGATATTTCTACTCCTTTTTTTAAACGTTTTACAACTTCTTGTTCTTTTTCTGCCGTTGCTGTGATGGGTGCATGACATTTCGCTCATGGTCATACAAAAATGTGAATAGTAAAGGAAGAACATAAGTTTACTGTTCAAACAACAGTATTAGATAAATCGGGCTTATTCACAGCTTTCTATTCACATTTTCTGAAAAATTAATATGAAAGCCTAATGGAAAACGTTTTTGTTCATGCATTTTTTTTTTTGACGTCAAGAAAAATATTTTGTTAAAAGGTGTAGTAAAAGTCGTTGTAATGCAGTTTAACATTTACCATTTGGATGAACTGTACCGTAGAAACGGATAATACTTTGCTCAGACACTCGGTGATGGTCCCGTTTCCTTCTGTCTCAACCAAACTGTGACAAGTAAATGCTGCTGACTGTGGAAAGGAAGACAGACACGTGATAATTAATAGGGAAATGTGTTTTGTATGTAACGAATCATAGATCACAAAGCTTATAGTTTAATTGTTTTTATTTCCTTATATATATGGTATTTCGTATCTATTTCTTATCTCTGAGAATGGTTCAATGAAAAAAAACTTTCTTCTAATTCTGAAGGTAAAAGGCTTTTCTCATCTTATCCTTATATCCGGAAATGGTGGTCTTTCTTATCTAATCCTAATATCTGAAAATTGTGGTATCAAAAAGACCTTTTTATCTTTAAATGGTGGTTTTAAAGTTTCTTTTTATCTATTCCTTATATCTAACAAAGGGGATGGTCCGAAAAGTAATGTACAGTAAACGTGCATAAATATCGACAATTTATACAGTGCACACAAGTCAAAATATTTCCAAAACATAAAATCAAAAGATGTTACAAAAGGAGAAATAAGACCATAAAGTATCACCAAAACCAGTAAAACAAACGACTGTTAAGTAATATCCCTTTTAGTTTTATGTTATTTTTATAAATTAGACATGTGGACTTACACCTCTCAATTACAATAAGATAACTATTAAATTATATTTTCAATGTTTAGAATGTGAAATTTTTTTGACACATTATGGGTGTATAATAACTTAATTCATATATATGTACTATTGTTTGCTTGTATTTTTATACTGTGAAAAAACTTAAAATTGCTAAACTTTGAAAAACGTTGAACAGATACACTACTTGAAAATGCCTTTCTTACAATAAATAGATATGAAAGGTACTTACAATACCAACATTGTTTTTAATAATGCAGAGATGAAGGGCATGAAGAGATATGCAGTAAATGCAAATGAGTTGTATCTACAAATATATGGTAAAACTAAACAGTGTAACAACGCGTTCTCTGTAGTAAGTTTGGGCAGTGTCGAGCAACGCTACATGATGAATGTATGTTTTCCTAAAAGCCAATGCTGATTGAATAAACGAAAACATCTGCATTACACTGCAAAATTAGAACGGAATTAGTCAATGATTTCTTAAAGTTTTTTTTATTTAGTTGAATTGTATCTAACTTCAACTTGTGGTTTTACTGATGCCTTGGCAAGACTAATCTTATATTTCAATGGGTGAAGAATGTTCATATATACAATGCCAAAAGTGCCTCATTTTGTCAATCTTCATTTTATTATTTAAACAAGCATTTCATCATAAGACATTAGAAACAAATTCAAATATAGCTATTAGAAATGTTATTCATACTCAGCTAATGGTTTTATATAAAGTTTGTTTAACGTCTCAGCTATTCCTCACAATTTTACGAATATATATACAACGTTAAATAACAAACTCATAATTGGCCTGTCATAATAAGTTGGATAATGCAATTATGCCGGAACATATGTATACAGGGCTTTCACGTCATTCAACAAGATTTCCAAGTAACAGTTTTTAGCTCACCTGGCCTAAAAGGCCATGTCCGTCGTCCGTCAACAATTTCAAAAATCTTCTCCCCTGAAACTGCTACGCCCATTGTAACCAAACTTGGTCAGAATCATCACCAGGGTATGCACTTTCAAAATTGTGTTCGATTAGTCGGCTGGTCAACAACATGGCCGCTATTGCTAATCAAAGCTCCGATGGAGCTGAATCTCGAAACCCCTGAAAATCTACACGTTGCAAAACTTCGTAGTCATCCAAAGAACTGCCAATAACTCGAAAACCATTACAATTATAAATAAAGGGCTACGCCGAGCGCAGCATGATATGACCGCAGCATGTCGTCAACTGAAATTTGAAAAAGTGTAATTTAGAGTGAGTATGGACAAACAAAAGAGCTTGACACAATAATTAGATGGATGCAATAAGGAGACTGACCCAGTAATTAGCTGGACACAAATTAGGGAAAATAAAAATAAAATGACTCCTTATGATTCCTCTTTGATCCTTTATAGCTCAGAAACGGTAAGAGCTACGCCCAATCCATTGACATACTGCTGAAAGCTTATATTAGAGGAGTCCAAAGAAAAAAAATCCCATCAAAATGCAATGAAAAATAAAAATTTTAGGTAATCTGCTAATTTGCAGTTTTGGCCCCTGTGAACCCTTATAGCACGGAAACGGTTAGAACTACGCCAAATCTGTTGACACACTACTGAAAGCTTAGATCAAGAGGAATCTAAAGAAAAAAATCCCATCGAAATCCGATGAAAAGAAATTCAAGCAATCTGCAAATTTAAAGTTGTGGCCCCTTTGAACCCTTATAGCTCGGAAACGGTAACCGTTGACATACTACTGAAAGCTTACATCAAGAGAAATCCAAAGAAAAAAATCCCATCGAAATCCGATGAAAAATAAAAATTTTAGGTTATATGTAAATTTACGATCTTGGCCCCTTCGGCCCCTCATAGCTCGGAAACGGTACTGAAAGCTTACATCGAGAGGAATCCAAAGAAAAAGTCCCATCGAAATCCGATGAAAAATAAAAATTTTAGACTATCTGTAAATAAATGATTTTGGTCCCCTTTGGCCCCTCATAGCTGGGTAAGGAAACAAGTTACCAAAAATCTAATAGTAGAGCGCTATGATAATTTTTCATAAGGAATCCTTCGGAAAAAATTGCATCAAAATCGGACTAAAAATAAAAAAAATAAATTTTTGAAATTCGCCCCTTTTGGGACCCATTTATCTCGTAAACAGTACATGCCACGTGAAATCCGTTGCATAATACAGATTAGAAATAATCTAAGGGGTTTACTGAAAGAAACCCCATCAAAATCCGATACATAATTAAGATTCTACAGTCAAATATGTGAAAACAACTAATTTAAATCCTTTGGCCCCTTTTTCAAAAACGGGCAGGGCCCGGAACATAAAATTATAGCCTGGGCTAAAGCATGTGCCAAGAAACATCATACTAAAATTTGAAAATGATCAGTTCAATGGAACCCAAGTTACGCTGTCCACAGACACAAAAATACCCAATTTTACCCCTTTTTGGCCCCTTTTTCTGAAACGGTTGGGGCCACAAACCCGAAATTAAAACCCGGGATTGCCATTATGCCAAGAAATCACATACTGAAATTGAAGATGATCCGTCCACTAGAAACAAAGTTATGCTGGCCACAGACGCCGACGCCGACGACTGCGCCATAACATAATACGACCGCAAAATTTTTGCGGTCGTATAAAAAATCTGATAGAGATTAAAATGATAAGCATGACGAGATCTACCTGCTTTGCAATTTTGAAGAAAATCTGAAACCCATCTCGGAGTTACAACATGAACAACGGAGTTACAAGATGAAGAACAACAATAAAAGCGTTGTTCCATTGCTTATTTACTATGTATTTGAAGAGACTTTGTCTCATTTGCATTTACTCCATATCCCTTCATTGATTATTACAGCCCTTTTCCGTAAAATTTTCAAAATGTTTGCATTTTTTATTTTTTATTTCAAAAAAGTGTAACAGATAGAGGTCAAGTGTAAACTGCAAAAAAGGTTCAGCATATCAAGATCTACCCGCCCTGAAATTTTGAAGAAAATCCAAATCCCTTGTAGGAGTTATTGCCCTTTTTTCACGGAATTTTAAAAATTTTCATATCTTTCGTCTTTTATTTCCAAAACTATAGAAGTTGAAGGTTAAGTGTAATTGATAAAATGTTGGCCATGCTGTTGCGACTTCAACTGAACTGGAGTTGAAGATTGTTCGTCGACCATCATTTTCAAAAAAAAGGCGGGAAAATTCAACATTGTCCGGTTGCAAAAGAAATTTGGTTTCCAAATAAAATTGATGTTGCGACTACAAAATCGGTGTTGAAAATTTAGGTACTCCAACGAGGACTTTTGTAAGCAAAGTTTGATAATTTATCAATTTTCATTGCACAAATAAACAATGATGACATGGTGCATGAAGACGCACGTTAAGTGTTGTATTTAAATTACAACCCATACTTTTCAACTGCAAAGTTTTAAAATGATTCATGAATGCACGTAGGTGCACGGCAATTTTAACTTATATTTGTTTTTGCAGTTTTCTTGAATTTTCGTCGTAGTTTATTTTAATTAGTGGCCAAAGCGCCGTAACTCCAAAAAATTTGGAACCAGTTTTGCTTTAGCTCTTAATAGAACTGGTAATTGAGAAGAAAACCAATACCGGAAGTGGACAATTTGTATTTTTTAAATTATGTTAAGAAATCCTTAATAATTTTTTTTGGAGATTAAAAGTTTAATTTCTTATTATGGAAGTAGATAGCTATCTTTTTGCAACGGTATATTCATTGAATGCGAACATTAAATTTTTTCGTTGGAGACATAGAAAATTGTTCGTTGACCGCCATTTTCAGAATGGCCACCTAAAAAGGCGGAAAAATTCTACATTGTCCGATTTCAATGAAATTTGGTTTCCAAATAAGTAATGATGTCGCAACTTCAAAACCGGTGTTAAAAATTGTTCGTTGACCGCCATTTTCAAAATGGCCGCCAAAAAAGGCGGGAAAAGTCAACAATGTCCGATTTCAATTTGGCTTCCAAATAGGTATTTATGTCGCAACTTCGAAACCAGTGTTAAAAATTATCAATCACCTCCTTTTTAAAAATGGCCGCCAAAAAGGCGGGAAAATTCAACATTGTCCGATCTTGCCAAAAAATTTGATTTCCAAGTTGATATTGATGTCGCGACTTCAAAACCGGATTTGAAAATTGTTTGTTGACTGCCATTTTCAAATGGTTGCCAGAATTGGCGGGAAAATTCACCATTGTCCGATTTCAATAAAATTTGGTTTCCAAATGGATATTGATGTTGCGACTTCAAAACCGGATTTGAAAGGCCCATGTAAAGCACCTATCATTTACCTTGTTGAGAAATTTATGATGAATCAAATTCACTTGCATAAAATCCTAAGATTCAAATAAAATATGTAGTTATGATTGATGACGAGATCCTAGGTCTCTGTTACAACCAAAAATGGCGCCACATCAGTAACTTTGGTATTTTTTTGTTATCAGCGAATACGCCTCAACATTTTAGTGGTGTAGAAAAAATATGTATACATGTACTTATTCGTGAGAGAATTTTTCATATGGATATAATATACTTTCAAATTTTGGCATTTATTATTTTTGTACTTTCAAAAAAAATATTATTCTGACCACCTGTTTATAATGTCTACATCTCACTATTTTATAATGCCAAGTTTTCGTACAATCGACTTGATGAGAGCCCTGTGTTTGTCTATATGTTATGGAAGTTCACTAACTTTAGACACTAGTGCTTTTGTCGGGTAACGGATGACAGTGATTGTAGGAGCACTTTGCCAGTTTATATATGTTTTTTTACGATCCCGCAGCCATGACCAGAACAGACATTGATGTAGCGTTGTTTGACATGTAGCAAAGAATTCCCCTCAAACCGGTGCTAGGGGCCGTCCTGATATGAGGTATCAATCTCCGAAACAGAGGTGCATAGCTCTTTCTACGTCAGATTATCACCTCTGCCACACCTTGTCCTCCATATTGGATTTACCACGCCCTTTTCACAGTGACGTCGTATACATCCTGACGTATTTCACACTGTGACGTCATGAAAATCGGCCATTTTGAGAGGAATCTCTCCTTCCGGTGTGGTAGAGGTGATATCTGACGTAGGAAGAGCTATGCACCTCTGTTTCGGAGATTGATGAGGTATGACCTAATCTCCTTGTTGAAGGCCTCATGATGACTTCAAGAGGAAGAACAACAATAAAAGCGTTTTTCATTTACTTAGTTCTACCATGTATTGTAGAGACCTTTTCTCATGTGCATTTATTTCATACCCTTTCAGTGTTTATCTATCGCAAGAAAATTTAGTTGTCATATTTTTTAAGTTGGCAAATGTGGGCTATGTTTTATCACTCCAAGAATATTTTCTTCGGAAAAACTCGAGAATTTTTGGTAAATACCAGTCACCCTCTCCCTAAAAAATATCAGTGCTCTAACATTAAATGAGTGGACTAATTTCTTGCCTTCAAAAAGTCTTCGTAAAGTATTTGTTTTATAAATGTAAAACAATGCTAGAAAACTGTTTTAACGTGTGTCATGAGTGTTCTAATGAGATCATCATATAGTATAGTGATGCAATAAATTATGCATTGGATTGTATCATTTCTGAAGAATTATCAATAGAAATCGTTAAGTCTCAAATAAGGAAAATCAAATCAATAAGATGTGAAATTCTTAAGAAATAATTGTGTATGTGTTTAGTACATGTGTACTTGAGGTTGAGATAATATATCAACACTCGATAGTATGCTGAACTGGATATAGTAAGAAAAACATATCCACACTCGTTGGAGATATTAAGAAAAACATCAACGAAATTATATTTATTTCTAAATATCACAGAAATATTACCGAATTAGCTTTACCTCATACATGCTTACTTTTGAAAAGACTAATGGGGGTTTGACGCGTGAAATGACTCCAAGAATACATGTACCATAAAAGCTATAAATGGACTTCAAATTCACTTTTTTGTTGTTTTTTCAGCATCTTAATCACATAACAATCCTCATGGAATAACCAAATAAATGTTTTGTTAAGTAAAGAAAAAATATTACTCTCTGAAAATTTCAACTTCCACAAATAGGGATAGAATTTTAGTAATCTTAGGTTTTAGAAAATTGCACTTTTTCACATTTTCTAGCTTAAAATTTACAGCAACTTGAGGATTATAAATGGTTTTGTCTTGACGCTTAGTGCTTCTTTTTATTATACCCGTTTAATTAAGAATGATTGATTGATAATGATAAATAAGTTTTATTTAAAGTCGGCATATAAAATATGACAAGCAAACATAAGCTCTTTAGAGCTTTTAACCGATATATTGATTGAATAGTAAAGAGTTTAGCGTTCATTGAGACATATTTCAGCTATATCGGAACTAGAACTACGTTTAATCAATTAAAATGTAAGTAAAAGAAGAGACAATAAAAGAACCGGCGCAACGAGTTTTGATTGCGACTGGAAAAGGAAAAAAATGGGTAATGGCAGGAAATTAAGCCTTCTGTTCGACATCCAGCGCATCTACTCTCCTTGGAGAAATATTGGTTTTTTACTGCATGGAGCCTGGCGTTTCTCCGCACAATTTGGCTGAAATCGTTCGCGCTTAGGCTTTCCATATTTTTTAAGAATTTCAATAACCAAATAAGCCTAATATGTGACTGAGACATGTTAGGTTTTTGTAAATATAAGGGACCGACCATTTAACCTGAAAAAGGGGGGGTTTATGGTTTTTTTTTTCTGGACACGAAACAAATTATTTATTTTTTGCACGCGTATCAACAAAATATTTTTTTTCAAAATTAACATTATTTTTGGGGGCAAAAAGCCTCATTCAGAAATTTTTTTTTCATCAATTTGGCAGCCAAAATATTTTTTTCAAATAAAATCAGATCCAAAATATTTTTTTAGAAAAAAAACCATACCCCCCCACCCCCTTTCAAGTTAAATGGTCGGTCCCTAACACATTTAAAGCCATGTATTTTCTATTTATTACTTTAATTTTGGCAGTTAATTTTTTTGCTGTTGAAAACTCATATAATGTGATTGAACCTTTTTATAGATCATTTTTCTTAAATCCTTTTTTTCTTGAAATTACAAATGAAATACCATTGTTAGGGCTACATTACTAGCATGTTGTCCAATCTGAAGTTGAATAGCACAAATATATATTTCGTTGGTGAGATTTCTGATTACATTCTTTTTCCTGAAAAAAAAAGAATAAAATTCAGTTGCACATGAATAACGAAGAGCACCACTAAATAATTAATATATTCTGGTTATTTCAACGTTGTGCTAAGAGTTTACATAAAACATTGGAGCATAAATAAAATATTTTTTGCTTTTTTAGAATAGACAATAAAATGACAGCAAAAACGTATGAAGGTTCACAAGAGTGAGATTAAATACGAAACGTTTAAGATTTCACATGTAAGAAAAAACTTTGCGAATAAATACCATGCGGTCATTTTGAGGTCTTGTAACCTTAGATAAATGGCTCAAGGTCAATTCACTTAATGGTTTCAAAGCCTTCCATATGGTTTTGCACTTCAAAAAATATTTCTGTGATATTTAAAAATAAATATGACTTCGTCTATTTGAAAAGTATATTTAATTAATATTATACTGGGCCGGACCCAGTTAGCTTAAGTCTTAGTATCCTAAGTGGAATCGGAAATTAGCTGATATTTAACTATGCAAAAGTGTGTTTGACTACTGGCTAGTAATACCATGCTAAATCAGTTTGATTCCCAGATAGTTACCACCTTAATTTCATTAAACTTAATTTACACGGTAAATTTACGGTAGTTTGTCTAGGTTTACACCTAACTCTACAATCTCACGTTAGAAAAAGGCTATAAAACGATTGATCTTATGAGAAGACGAACTATCTCAATATCAACTATCAAAAGACTGGCGTTCTTTTCTATCCCGCCAAATGTAAGAAAATTTTTGTCTCTGCATATGCATACAATTATCAAAACATCTCAGATAGTTGATTGAATAGTCAGAGCTCAACGTCCAGAGAGCAACATCTCGGCATCAGGACGCGAACAAGACAATCAACTCAAAAATACAAGCAAAGAAATAAAGAAATAACCGGGGCAACTAGTACTGGTTGCCAATCGAAAACGGGAGAAATAGGTAGGGACAGGAAATTTAGCCATCTATACGAGACATAGTGACTAAACAGAAGATATAGTAATTTTAACAACGTAACTGTTCCACTACTAGTGGCAAAAAGAGAAATACTAAAGTAGGCAGGGGCAGGAAATTTAGCCTTCTATACGAGAGCCAGTGAGCTACTACGGTCCAGAGACCGAAAACATCAACAGCTATATTGGTGAACAGAAGTACTGGTTCAAGTCTGTCTTGAGGTAGGTCAGCTATAATTTTGTTTTTCGTCTTGCTACGTAACACACTTGTAGATATATGAGGACATGTGGCGTTTAGCACCCGTTATCCATAATCCCGTAGCTCTTATAGCTCCATCTGTGAAATATCTCCCTTGATATGTTATCTTCTCATGGTAGTCTCCGATCATGAGTGTGATTATGTAGTGACGTCCAGGGACAATAAGAGGCTTCTTTTCCATGGGGGTTAGGTCGGACTTGCTGACATGCCAACCAACCCTCAGCAAACGATTTTCGTCAGTTAATTGGTTTAGGTTCGCAACGTGATTATCCTTTGAGAGCAGCCCCCTCGCTGAATTCGGTCTATCTCATTTTTGTAAAATTTATGTTGCACATACCTTAAAAAGAAATTCTCAGCGTCTTGATCCGAATTCGTGCATGTTAGAACGAACTTCTTTGCCTCATGTTTTCGGGCTTAGTCATTCAGGAGCACTATTACTCAGACAAGCATTGACCACTCTATAAATCTTTTCGAAGTGGTCTGTTCCGATACCTTGTCGTGTTGTGACGATATTTGTCTAAGCAGTTCTAACCACTGGTCTGACCTCTTTGTCAATGTCTGGATTGACTAGACCATAGTCCTCTGTGGATGTCTGTTAGTTGGCCACAGCCAAGAGCTGTTTGGGTCCGAGAAGCCACTCGTTTGATGAATTTCACAATACAAAATACACCGAAGTTGCATAAAAAACAGTAAATTTCGTTATGCTGTACACATATTTCAAGGAGTAACCTCTCATCAGCAGCATTAAAATCAAATAATATGGAAAGCCATAATCCAAAAGTAGTCCAAAAAGGAGTATTCATTTCCAAAAATATCGAAATAGGTGTACAACCTTCTCGTATTACAACATATGTACCCCAAGACCACTTTGCTATCCGTGTAATATTTTGCAGTGTCTATATAGATGTCCAAGTGTTCTATGGCACATTGTGCGATCTCCACACTGAGGACAGCTGCGCACAGTTCTTTACGTGGAATGGTATGCCCGATTTTAGGAGCGACCTTCGCTTTTCCAATTACGAAGCCCAGTTGTGAGTTATTATCTCTGTCTATCGTTTAAAGTACACAACGGCTGCTGCGGCCTTTTCGGAAGCATACGAGTATACATGTAACTCTCTGGTCACTGTTTTGCTGAGGTTTCTCACGTATGCTCGTGATATCCGTAAAGTCTCAATATCTTTGAGAGAGTTTCTCCATGTTTTCCATTCACGGGCGAAGTTTTCTAGAACAGGCTGGTCCCAGTCGACCGTCGCGACATTAAGTCTCGAAGCAGAAGTTTCCATCGAATGATAAAGGCAGCAAGGAATCCAAGTTGATCGTACATACTGTTGATGATTGAAAGTATCCTTCTGAAGGTAATTGGTTTATCGTCTGACGATATCTGGAACAGGAAATTGTCAGTGTTCAAGTCCCAACATAGACCTAAGCTCCTCTGTAATGGTTTAATAGTATCATCAGCTTCCAAGCTTGAAGCGAGATCATTCGCAGGAAATGAGGCCATAACTTCAGGACTATTCGAGGCAAACTTGTGTAGTATGAGATTTCCAAACTCTTTAAGGGCGTTCTGTGTATCCCGCAAAAGCTCGATAGCCTGTTCTTCGTTTTGGGAGAACGTTAAGCCGTCATCAACGTAGAAATCGCAGGTTACGAATTCAGTAACATTCTTTCCATATTTCGGTTCCGCAGCATATGCAGTTTTCCTTAGGCCTAGTGTGGCGACAGAAGGTGACGGGCTATACTCGATAAGACCTTTTATATCTATATCGTTGTCATTGTACCAGAAGAACCGTAAATAATTTCAACAATGAAACAATGGGACATGTGTTGCACATCCGCTGAAATGGCTACAGTCTCTCTTCTGAAGCGGATAAGTATTTGATAAGTCAGGACCAGACAAAATGACACTATTCAAGGATACTCTTGTCATATAGGACTGAAGAATGAAAATGGTAATGGGGCTACCCAGTTTCCAGTCGTGCTTTGGCTGAACTTTTAATTTCGTCCTTATCGGGATCGAAATGACGTTCCCCGCATCTTGAACTGGATCGTACAAGGTTGTCGTCTTGTATGTTGTCCATCTCGGACTACATGTGTCTTGTTGACACATAAATCTGCAGGAGTGTGCAGCCTGTCTAGTCAGGCTTCTCCTATGACCAAACAGTCAGATGCAGTTGTGCATAAGGGGTGTGGTCGTGGTCTTCATCTTTGGGCTTGTCGAGTATATGGTGTGTCGCGGGAAGGTCCTGTCTAATTGATAAAATTATCTTACAGTTGTCATCTATTGATTGAATGTTGCACGCCATGTCTTTATAGTGCGAGTGATATCGCATAACTTCCGGTGTGGGGATTTCATCCCGACTGTTGGAAATACTATCACATTCAAAGAGTGGTGGTAGATCAAAATGCGTATTGCCGTCCAGTGATTCTAGGATGAAACCCCTTCCCTGCTGACCTGAGGTCATACCTTTGCCCCGTACATGTTGACAAGCTGTACTTTATAGGTTGCTCTTGTACGTTGAGCGAGCTGAGGAACTTTGATAAAACCAAAGACCTGATGCTTTGTTCATCGTCTAGGGGATTTGGGTTTAATACCCCTGTACTAATTTAATGGGTGTTTCACCTTGTGTAGGATACAGATATCTAGAGTTTCTTTACCAGATATTACATCCTAATTTCTGTCTATCTAAGTCTTGCGTGTGGTGATTCTAGGTCTTCTCATAGATTTGCTGCTGAGTGTAGGATTAGAAGCTTGCTTCTTGGTGAATTGGTTATCGTAGTCCATAGTTTTGGTGGGGTCCTTCTTTGGTGTGCACATTTCAGATATGAAATTAAAAAATTCCGTGAATAGCAGAAATGGCGTATAATATTTGCTTCAGGACCAAGAGATCCTGGTGCGTTTCAAGGTCTCTGTCATCCTCGGTCGTACATCGACTTCGTAGGAATTTGACATATATGTCGGACTGTCGTTTATATTTTCCAAGGGCGGAAATCTGACGTCTTTCCAGATTCTGTACGGCGCTTTTATCCGTTATTTCCCTGCTTTCCTCCACAACGAAGGACTCAACTACAAGTTTATATCGCACACAGGTGTAAGCTTATCAATATGTTTTTCTTGCTGCTTTCTGAAGTTCTTTCCCCTTTTCGGTGAGACTCCATATTCTAGGTTCGGAGGGAACCTCTGATAGCTCATGTTTCTGTACGGGGGATGCATGTTCCCGGTTGTATTACCAGGATATGTGATCAACTGATCTTGTTCATGTATGGGGATGGCGTCAACGGTTAACGTACTGTCAGTGTACATGGCGACTGTGCTAGACAACTGGACCGATTACAAGTAAATTTACTATACTGGGCCAGACCCAGAAAATATAGAATTAACCGGGGCAACTAGTCATATTTGCAACTGGAAAAGGGGAGAAATGTGTAGGTTCAGGAAATTTACAATTACCTTTCTATACAACACCCAGTTGTCTACCATCCTTTGAGAAATAAAGAAGGAGTTTTATACTGGAGCGTGGCGTTTTTCCACGCCGTTTTGCTGCAATCGTTTGCGGTCAGGCTTTCAATATTGTAACATGACTACCCCGCATAGACAGGGCATTCCCTTATCCAACAACTGGGGACGCACCAGACATCTCTGTGACCGGAGCCCCTATAAACCGAATCAGGTGCCGGCCATTTAATTGAGAGATGTACTGATATTTTGTATCAATGACAAAACCTTTATTGCTAAATTATTTGAGCCTCCTACAGTCATATAAAATACAAAAACACCCCATATCTATTTAATGATCTTTTTTTTAGCTCACCTGGCCTAAAAGGCCATGTGAGCTATTGCCATCACTATGCGTCCGTCGTCCGTCTTCCGTTCGTCCGTCAACAATTTCAAACTTCTTCTCCTCTGAAACCGCTAAGCCAAATTAAACCAAACTTGGCCTGAATCATCATCAGGGTATGGCTTCTCAATCTAATGTTCAGTTTGTCCCTTTGTCGAACAACATGGCCGCCATTGCTAAAAATAGAACATAGGGGTAAATTGCAGTTTTTGGCTAATAACTCGAAAACCGTTACAGATATCAAAAATCTGACTTGGGTAAAAATAATCAGCATGATGAGATCTATCCACTGTGCAATTTTGAAGAAAATCTGAAACCCATCTCGGAGTTATAAAGAATTCCGCTTAAACCGGTGCTAGGGGCCGTCTTGAACTTACTATGAGGTATGAGCAAAGCTCATTGTTGAAGGCCTCATGGTGACTTCAAGATGAAGAACAACAATAAAAGCGTTGTTCCTTTGCTTGTTTTTTGCCATGTATTTGTAGAGACTTTGTCTCATGTCCATTTACTCCATATCCTTTTATTCACCAATTATAGCCCTTTTTCCGTTAAAATTTCAAAATTTTTGCATTTTTTATTTCAAAAAGTGTAACAGATAGAGGTCAAGTGTAAATTGCAAAAAATGTTCCGCATATCAAGATCTACCCACCCTGAAATTTTGAAGAAAATCCATAAAGCCTTGTAGGAGTTATTGTCCTTTTTCACCGAATTTTTAAAATTTTCGTATTTTTCATCTTTTATTTCCAAAACTAGAGAAGATGAAGGTTAAGTGTAAATTGATGAAATGTTTTCCATGCTGTGGCGACTTCAAAACTGATGTTGAAAATTGTTCCTTGACCGCCAAAAATCAAAATGGCCGCCTAAAAAGGCGGGAAAATTCAACATTGTCCGATTTCAATGAAATTTGGTTCCCAAATAGATATTGATGTTGCGACTTCAAAACTGGTGTTGAAAATTGTTCGTTGACCGCCATTTTCAAAATGGCCGCTAAAATAGACGGGAAAATTCAACATTGTCCTATTTCAATGACATTTGGCTTCCAAATTGGTCTTGATATCGTAACTTCAAAACTGATGTTAAAAATTGTTCGTTGACTGCCATTTTTAAAATGGCCGCCAAAAAAGGCGGGAAAATTCAACATTGTCCGATTTCAATGAAATTTGATTTCCAAGTAGATATTGATGTTGCGACTTCAAAACCAATGTTGAAAATTGTTTGTTGACTGCCATTTTCAAAATGACATCTTGACTTCAAAACTGGTGTCGAAAGTGGTCCTTAGCAAGAACGTTTTTGTCAAAAAAGTCCAACAAAGAAATATAGTAAAACATGATCAGACTTTAAAAACAGTTCAAGATATTGGAGGTGTTTGAGCTATGAATGTTTGAGAAACTGAAGATCAACTGTATAACTTACAATGTTACCTTGATTGTGGCAACTGAAGCCAGGTGAGCGATACAGGCTCCTGGGAGCCTCTGGTTTAATTACAAATAACATCATCATTGCTTGGGCTATCATACTATCGTGTTGCTCAATCTGAAGTTGTATAGTACAGATTATATATCGTTTGTGAGATCTCTGATTACATTCTTTTTCATGGAAAACACAAAAAATCACAGTTATACATGAATTACGAAGAGCACCAATACAAAAACTTAATAAATACTGATTGTTTCAACAAATCCTTAAAAATTGGAGGCTGTAGGAAATTACTTCTTAAATCATTGTTATCAGAATAGACAATAAAATGACGACAAAACCAACTTCAGAGCTTAGGTTCACAAAAGCGAGATAAATTTCAAAACTTGTAAGATTACACACGAAGCAATGTAAGTAAAAATATTGCGAATAAATACTATGCAGATTTTTTGAGGTCGTGTAACCTTGGATAAATGGGTCATGGTCACTTTTCTTTATTTTTTCAAAGGCGTGGTTCGAACTTCAAAAGTCATGTCTAGAGGGTAAAAGGTATATATAATGCAAATAATAATTAAGCGTTATAGATAAACATTCCAATAGTTAGGACCTGATTTATTTTTTTTTTTTAATAATTAGATTTTTTCCTGTACTGGATTAGGCCTCCTATTTCGGTATTTGTGTTAATGAGTACTTCTTTTTGGACTGGATTTGGCCTCCTATTTCGGTATTTGTGTTAATGAGTACTTCTTTTTGGACTGGATTTGGCCTCCTATTTCGGTATTTCTGTTAATGAGTACTTCTTTTTGGACTGGATTTGGCCTCCTATTTCGGTATTTGTGTTAATGAGTACTTCTTTTTGGACTGGATTTGGCCTCCTATTATGTATTTGTGTTAATGAGTACTTCTTTTTGGACTAATTTTAGATTATGGCTTTCCATATTAATTGATTCTAATAACTTGAAACCCGTGTACAGCATAACGAAATTTACTGGGTTTTTTTGTGCAACTTGGGTATTTTTGTATTTTCAAATCATTCAAATGATAATATTCATGTATACTTAGCTTTCAGGAGTTAATGGTCTTAATATTGCTGATAAGGGAGTATGACTGTTGAAAGAAATTGATTGATTGATTGATTGATTGATTGATTGATTACTTACAGTTTAACGTCCAGTGAGTAATATTTAAGCTATATTAGGACGAGTACAAGTTAATCAATTCAAAAAAATAAAAGTAAGAGAAGAAAGAAACAAAATTGGAAGGGACAACCGGGACAACGAGTTTTGATTGCCACTGGAAAATGGGAGAAATGGGTAGGGCTAGGAAATTTAGCCTTCTATGCGAGTTTCAGTGGCTCTGCTCTCTTTAGACAATATGGAATGGGTCTTTATACTGCATGAAGTGTGGCGTTTCTTCCTACAGTTTGGCTACAATTTAAAAAAAAAAACTATGTATATATATGAACATCAAAATCAGCCAAAGAGAAAATACATCTATGTCTAAATTTAAGACGAATGACATCAAAATATTGGCGGGAAATAATATTTTTGCCTCTCATTTGGTTTAAAAAATTATAATTATAATTTCATAAAAATCTCTGTAGAGCTTTGAATGTGTTAAGATGATATGTATAGGAGGAAAGGATATCCACGAGCATTAACCCTATGTAAATGGACACTATCGAAAGATTTTTCATGAATATCTGACAAACATGATCCCTACCTAATAATGATACATGTAATGATACTCATAATAAACATACTGAAGAAGGTCTTTATAACACTGACACAGAATAGCATTGTGTTGTTTTTAAGTACTTAAACATGGAGTGTTATCCCGATCAATCAAGCAAGAAATGGATTATAAAGAAGCAACACACAAACATAATAGACCCGGGTGTGTTTATCATTTAACGTAAATGTACGATTTACTGGTTTATTGTATCTTACAACAATACAAAGTGGTAAAGGTTGTTTAAAGTCTAGTATGTAAATTCCCATGCGTAGATGTTTTTTATTTGTCTTTTAAAAACACGGACATTTTTAATTTTTTACTATTATATACGAGATGGTTTCATTTTACGTATTTTATACAAAAGTTAAAAATATCAATATCAGACAGTCGTTTTAAAGGAAAATTGAAATTCTAAATTTATCATCGTTCTTTTTCCTGGACAATGAGTGAATCATTTGGACGAGATTCAGATTTATACTGTCCTGCAGTCATGGAATCGTTTCGACCAGAAAACATGAAAACAATTTCAGTAACTAGAGAAGATATAGAAAACGCTGAAGACTTTACGGATATTTTTGAGATTGCAGACAAACTAGACGTCGATCTGACAGGCTTGAATCATTTTAAAGATATGAAAACTCGCCTTCATCTGCAACTTAAAAAATATGACGAAGAACCAAATTATATGGAAATCGTGAGTATTTCTAATATTTTGTATGAGCAATCTATTATTGTATGTGTTGTATTCCCCATTTTGTAAATTCAAAATTTCAAAATGTATCTTTAAAAAGTTATAGATACATTTTGAAATTTTGAATTTACAAAATGGGGAATATAACATATGTATTACTTATTTCTTACAGAATTTGGCCTCCTATTTGATGTTTGATAATGAGTACGTTTTTTTGATTATGGCTTTTTATGTTATTTGATTCTTATACTGCAGATCAAATCAAAACATTTGGAAGTCCTTAAAGTAAAATACGTGTAAAAGCTGATAGATACCAAAATTCAGCTAAGCACAGACCTATGTACAAGGGAGTCAGATACTCCAAAGTTTAAAACACAATTTTGTAAAATTTAGATATTGCAAGTTTCAAAATAAAATTCGGTTTTTTGGTCAGCACCGAAGTACTGACTACTGGGTTTAAGAGTAGCCTCGGGGACTAACAGTCAACCAGCAGAGGCATCGGCCAAATGGTAACAAAAAACAAAATACCGAAGTTACTGTTAATTTAGTTTCTTCATATGCGCAATTCGACAACTTATGTATCATCAATGCATATCAAATCAAAACATTCATAAACCGAAATACATGTACGTGTAAAACAAAATAGATACAACCAATAGAATTAAAACCGAAAAGCCATTTAAACCAGTCAAAATAGTAAAAGACTATTAAGAGTAGCAGCGCGCCATACTCTGTTCTATTTTGACCTTGAAAAAAATCAACACTCTATTAATGACAATGTTTTGATAAACATAAACGAAATCTGTAAATCTGTTGTTCTGAATAGCAAATCTGATTATTCAAATTTAAAAATTCATAGATTTTGGACTCGATGTTAAAAGCTGAAAAGGAGGATCACATAAAAAGAGAACGCATGATACAACTTCTCAAGGACACAAGAAGCAGACTATCTCCATTTCAAAAGAAAGATGAACATTTATTAAGACAAGGGAGTGTTGTTATTAAGACTTTCTTAGAATCGGAAGGAACTGTACATAATTTTGATACTGAAATACTGGAAAAGCTCAGATTATTACAATCTGGTACTTCTACTATCGTAGTATCAGGTAAGAGCTTTATAGCTTGCAAAAATATAACAAAAACTGTTCTTTTTATTTCTGGGGTACATCATGCTTTTTGTACTGAAGTCTGTCTTCTACACAGGAGAATCCAGCCTTCGAAAAAAAATTAAATAAGGTTTCAGAAAAATGGTGGTTCCGGGTTACTTTTGTGTTTTGTTTTTTGTCAATTTTGCCCAAGTTCTTCACGAAATTAAAAATAAATCCAGTAGGATGGGTAACCCCTTTTTGATCCTCCACAACGCATTACTAACTGATATTGAATACTTTGGTATATTGTATTGCCATTGTGTCATACAATATGACAATCATAGGTGTAATATGTTTTCTTGGAAGCTATACAAACGATTTGAAAAATATTTAATTAGTTTAAAAAATCAAGGCAATCTTTGACAATAGATTGCCCTGAAATTAGAATAATATTTATTTAAAATTACAATATTAAATGAGATAGGTTAATTATTCTAAGTTTCCAAGAAATTAAAATGGTTATACTTGCAAACACAATCATGTGACCCCTGGATTGTTCTTAAGGAAATTTCATTTACGGTATGAAATGTACATGTTTGTTGTTGAAACTAAGAACTCTTTACGGTCATGCGTGAATGACATCGTTATGACGCCAAAAACGTTAACTTAAGGTGTCTGCAGGGTATTATTTTCCCATTATAGAATTTTGTGAAATTTTCTGCGTAGAAACATAAGTGTATTATTGTTCAAAATATAAAATACAATTTGGGGGTCATCGTGCGTTTTAGCGCAAAAAATGAAATTGAATATTTCAGGACTTTACATAGAAATGATAGGGAAAATGACTATATGAGTGGATAGCTTTAACAATCTATTATAGATTTTGTTCATACTTTGCATGTGTTTTGAAATCATTCTAAAATTTCTATACAAAAAATTAAAATTAGGGGTCACCGTTGAAATAAGAGAGATAAATTGCGAAATGTTAATTTCTCTAGTGATATCTTTGTTAAATTCTTTTATCAAATTATCTCCCTTGCATAATTACTGTTTTCTGTAAATCCAGCAACAGATGTAAAGCTTGTGTGTTTTAGTTCACCTTTTTTACTCAAAATGTTGTAAAAATGATAACAAAAATGATTTTAAATACTTTGGAACTTTGTTTACATTTTGAATAAGTATTTGTAATTTTTTTTAATGACTGAAATCTTATTGTACAAGTATTACAAAAAAATGGCTGAATAATACCACTGAGACACCTTAAAGGTTCTTCATAACCTTTTCAATCAGCCTGACAAGATGCTAGAACATCCAATCTCACTTGAAAATTCATAGAATATTCTTTCCATTGTGCTAACTTGATCCTATCAATCTATCCTTCAGAATTAGAAATAGATGAAACAACTGAATCTACTATATTTTCTTTTCGGACTTGCATCTCGAATTTGACGAAAATTGCCAGTACTTAAATTTACGACAAAAGGGACGACTTTTGCTTCATTAATATATCAAATGACCAATTTCATTAAAATTTAGAGTACTTTTCCTACTTTTCCTGCTTATGGATTGTATGTTACACGGTTGGATTCATTAAGCGAGAACTAGCACCAATTCAGACCTTCTCCTTATCCATAGTTATCTCTTATCAATCAGGGTTAAAAAAATTCCGTCTTATACGATCATTTCAAAGTAGATATCAGTTCCTTATGCGAAAATTTGAAATTTCGGTCCGAATTATGATTCAACATTCTTCTTTTTTTAATTGTTACTGGGATGAATATTTCTTATTCATTGACTACGACCTTTTAAGAGTAATTGCTGTTGAATTGCTTTCTGACACTACAACAATGGAAGGGGAGGTTTGAGGATCATTATGGACTATGTTGGGGAGTACACTAGAACGTGGGTTAAGAGAGAGGCGGACGCAAAACAAGAACTTGAACATTTGTCAAATTTGGTAAGGTCCAATTGATATTTAGTGCGGAATCGTGATAACAAACTATTTTGTAAGCAATCGACCTAAGTCTTTATTTGACAATTTTGAAGCATTATATAACAAATATGTCGTTGTCCTGACACAAGGCTTCTGATAACCTCGTTTTTGCATGTAAACCATACCATTACATCATTACAACTGCCTCATCAAAGGCATTAATCACAATACACCAGGTAATGTTTTCATTTGACAAAGTTGAAATTCTCTCAAATCACAGGTCAATTATGTCCTCTTTCAGTATTTAAACTAATAATCATAATAAAGACCTGCCTTACCAAAAATTTATAAAAAGAAAGCTACATCACTGATTCTTCATTTTTTTCACACTGAATTGTCTATGACACTAATTTTTGTCTGCAGGTCAAAAAAGTCATCAAGCATACTGTGACACTTCCCATGTCCGAAGTGACAGTAATCACATTTAGATTCTAAAACTTCGAAATATTTAATGGAAAACCTTTAATCCCGTTCATTTCCCAACATTATCAAAAAACATTTGATTTTTCCACATTCTTTTCCACACTCTTTTCCACATTTCTTCATGATCATCTAAAATCGTGAATAAACATATCGTACAAAAAAAGTCTGTGCCGATTCAAAAAACTAGTTGTATTAAGTTTTATCGGTAATTTGTATGAGTTTCCTTTGATCTCTTGATGCAAATATTTTCAGTATTTGCTACTGCTCGAATACGAAAAAATATTTGCAAAAAGTAACTTAAGCCACGCCTACCTTGTCAATCAGTGCATCAATGTGAACAAAGAAATATACATCTACAAAAAACCGTAATAAAGGTTCACACAAATTCTTTTCTAATCAATAGTCAATTTCTTAATTTCTTCGAAATTGATTTTCATTTTTCAAAATTTGTTGTATCAAATAAATTCATTAATTACCGATAAAAATTTTGTTTCGGGTACTTATTATTCTATATATAAATCTACATTTTTTTAATTACAATTTCAAAGGAAAAGAATGCTGCGATGTGTTCAGGTTTGCACTATGCTTTATTTTTAATGATATAGTTGTCATATTTAGAGGTGCTATTTATCAGCAGCAAGTTGGTTTTCCCATGGCCACGAACTGTTCTCCATAACTGGCAGACTTGTTCTTATATTTCTAATGACGTCTTTAGGCGAGGAATTTTTAATCCGAGTACAACAAGAAAGTGATGTACCAATGCAAGCCGCACCAGTGGCAAAAACACACTGAGACCCCTCGCGTAGGAGGCAGTGGGTCTCCGGACTTGCCAATATACATTTTTTGTACATCAATAAGGTCAGCTAGGGAATATGCAGGTTTTTTTTACATACGTGCTGCGGACACAGCAACAAATGTTGTCAGGTACCATTGTACACTCGGAGCAGTGAATGGCCTACCATATAGGGACATGCAAAATTGATTCTGTTAATCTTTTTGACCTAAAGAATGGAGTTTGGGTAACTATGGTGCAAAACCAACAGAAGTTCAAGAAAATTCATGACCATGGAACGCCGACTTAGTCCTACTTAGATGTAAGAATGTAGTGAGATCAATCGGGCAGACAACAGAGGCAGATTTTAATAAACTGTAAACATATTGCAGAAAAGTATCCGGCATGGAGAATGAAAACATTATAGACAAATAGCGCTTTAAAGGACTACTGACATATTTAAAAAAGAATCAAAGTTGTATATAGATAATAGTGTTGCACGCAGCTCTATAATTATGAATGATAATGTGTTTGTAAGGTGAGCTGCAAAGGTAGAATATATGATTCCTAATGCCAACAGTGATGGAAATCATCTTTTTAAACCTGTTAACTTCGGAAAATCCAGCAAGGTCTACGGCTGGATTTGAACCCCTACGAGGAGGAATGACTAGGTTACCGAAAGCTATTTTTCATATAGCCTAGGTGGCCTAGTGGTCTAGGGTGCTGGACATAGTGCAGGCGGTGTTGCCATAGATGACAACAAAGCAGGGGTTCAAATCCAGTCGTAGACCTTGCTGGATTTTCCGATGTTAACAGGTTTAAAAAGATGATTTCCATCACTGTTGGCATTCGGAATCATATATTCTACCTTTGCAGCTCACTTTACAAACACATTATCATTCATATTATATAGAGCTGCGTTCAACACTTTTATCTATATACCTTATGTATCTTCCCTTTTGCAACCTTATCCTTCTTTTATCTATTTCCTACCCACCAAATGTTCATCGTGTACTATGTTACAACTCTAAATTTCCTACGAGGAGGAATGACTAGGTTACGGAAAGCTATATTTTATATAGCCTAGGTGGCCTAGTGGTCTAGGGCGCTGGACATAGTGCAGGCGGTGTTGCCATAGATGACAACAAAGCAGGGGTTCTAATCCAGCCGTAGACCTTGCTGGAATTTCCGATGTTAAAAGGTTTAAAAAGATGATTTTCATCACTGTTGGCATTCGGAATCATATATTTTACCTTTGCAGCTCACCTTACAGACACATTATCATTCAAAGTTGTATATATCTTGCATCAAAGTATTTACTTTAATTTTCTATATGAAAAGTTACAGTTTTATTTATACTTTAGAGCTGTAAAATAGTTTAATCTCTTTACATTATTCAACACAATACATTTGAATAATAGTTATTTGATTGAATACCCACCCCAGTGGTTGAAATAATAAGCATAGACATTGATGTTGGGGTGCCAAACAAAACTCCTGTCGTCAGTCAAATTTCGAAGACTGTCTCACGCATTTATACCACTTTATTTATTTGCGCTCTTAAATTTTCCGTTTTAACTTTCCGATGGCAGCCATATTGATACCAATATGAATGTTCTTGGCGTTAGAGCGGAATAACACGAGAACATACGCTTATTCAACACTCAGAACAATAAAAATTCCTCGCCCAAAGACGGCCTAAGAGACTGAATTTCTTCAGGGACTCGTTAAGGCTCAAAAAATAAAAGATGCTAGACATTTCAATATAACTTACAGAAACATTAATGGTGTTCTGCCTATTAATAATGCATCTTTTGGTAAATGGATCCCATCAATATATCCTCCGGAATAAGAGATAAAGGAAGCAACATAAACTACTAAATCAACATCTTTTTTTTACCTTTTCCTCGAATTTGAGAAAAATGGTCAAATCAGTACTAAAATTTATGACAAAAGGCGGGACTTTAATTTCAAAACTATTAATTGAGAGTACTTCTTAGTGTATGTATCACAGTTTATTTGTCACGTAAAAGCTAGCATCAATTAGGTGGACTTTCTCATAAATTTAGGCTAGTTTTCTCTGTGACCGCCGCATTAATCAGGGCTTCAAGAAACTTCGTACCATTCGATCATTTAAACATTTCCTTAGCAGATATCAGTCCCTTGTGGAAAAATTAGAAGTTTCGGTCCGAACTGTGATCAAAGCTTCTTTTCACTTAGTACAGTGATTTATATGTCTTCTCACTGTCCATGTTTCAAAACAATTGCTGTCGAGTTGCTACAGGACACTTCTGCAAAACGTGTAACCAACAGCTTCCTTTGAAATACCCGAACAAAGACAGGACCGTTGCCTTTTACTATTTCCCCGGTGGTTTGTACCATTTTTTTCTTTTTGCCCTTTGGATTTAGGCTCCGGACAATTCAGTTCGGTAGTTTTGTTTTAACCCAATTCACAAAAGTACTACATGAACATGAATGGTAGTTAATACATTCTTATTATAAAAAGAACAGTGTTTGTTTGACAGTGTATTGCTTAGATATATATATATATATATATATATATATATATATATATATATATATATATATATGATTTATTTGCCATATGCGGTTGTAATATCTCTTGATTTATTATCCCTTTCAAGTTTGCAAATCTAGAGTCTTTAACAACCTGTCAAACATGGGTATCTGAAATTTGACTTTTCATTGAAATTGTAAAAAAAAGTATGAAATTTTTGCGCTGTTTTGTACAATCGGTGGTAAACTTAGGAGTTCAAATGTTCTTCACAGTTGAGATATTCATTCTTAAAATAAAATCTTACCTCACTATCTAGTTTATATTTAATTACGTGTGGATTTTCCGAATAATTAGTGTCCTCTCACAATTTAGTATGATGTGAATGTAGCTATTCGTAAAACACAAATTGTCAACATTGTCATATGCATATAATTTGTTGTATTCACATGCTTTAAAAATTAATATTTACAGGAAAAATTGAAATGCATAAATAAAAGATTTGTTTTCAATGTCTTAAGATTGTATAGTTAAAATTCCCATCCCTGTTCTATAATGTAGGGGAAACAAGCGCAGGGAAATCTAGTCTGTTGAATCTGTTGTTTGGAGAAGAGGTGTTGCCAACGTTTCATGGCAGTTGTACGTCAGTTATAACAAGGATCGGATATGGTACAGAAAGAAAGGCAGAAGTAATATACAAAAGCGGGAAATGTGTCGATATTCCAAACATCTTACCGGGGAAAATATGTAAATGTCTAGAGCCTTATTTGTTCTTGAAAGACGAAGAGCAACGCAACAGTGAAACCCGTATAAAGGAAGTTGTCATTTTTACACCAGCAAAGATCTTAGAGGTATTATAGTTATTTTGATTTGGTTGATCACTCTTTAGCTTTTGCCATTAAATTAATGTCATATAATAGTCTTTCATAGAATTGATAAAGAGTGAGCCCATATACAAGATGGGCTAATATATATTAGATAGAAAAAAATATCCATCAGTTAGAATATTGACCATCAATACAAAGATCTAAGTGAAAGCTTATATTGTTTCATTCAATAAAAGACATGAAGAGAACTATAAACTTCGGTTCAAAGTGGCCCATTACGGTCTGTATTCTATCAAATCGAAACGAAAAATTGACATTTGAAAAAAAAAATTATCCAAGAAAAAACGAAAAACACATAGGATCTCATATATAAGAAGGGCAAGACACGTTGACTTATAGATAACTGATGGCAAGTGCTGGTAGACCTTGATTAAGAAAGATAACTCTTTAAAACAGTAAGGTGTTTAATTTTAAATTGTCAAGTTTAATCGATCTTTTTAACTATTGATGTAAAAAGGCTAAAATTATCTATTTTACTTAGAAGCTTACAATATTATTATAAAAATGATTCAAACAAACGTAAAGGGGATTTTTTCAGAGTTATGTCCCTTAACCTAGGTCTACCCCTAAGTTTAAAATAATTCTTCAAACGAAAGTTTGTTGAAAAACTTTAAATAAGTTTCTAATACTTTGTATTGTCTACATCATATTTGAACTACTTCATTAACGTACCGTTACGCATATTTTCTACATACATGTTCTATTACCGACTCTAAAATATCACATCATCAATTCGAAGAGAGGTAATAAAAACATCTTGGAATGCCACCAGCGAAAGATATGACTAAATATATTATGATCTTTGTACAGAATGGATTGGTTTTTGTTGACTCTCCAGGGATTGGAGAGAATGAAGAAATGGATAAAGTTATTGTACAATTTGTAGAAGAAAATCAGATAGATGGATTTCTGTACGTGATTAAATCTGACAATGCTGGTGGAGTAGACGAAGACAGGGTATGCTTTAGTTGTGAGGGATTTGCGTGACCCCAAAAAAAACTATAAAAATCTGAAAAAAATACTATAGGCCTCTACTGAAAACTCATTTGGTTATCATACTGATTTTCACTTTTAGTGTGCATGTATTTCCCGGTGTTAAATCTGTAACGAACGTTGGATTAAGCATATGGCCGTAATTTGAAATGAGTGAAATGTCATATTCCAAGTTTCAAGACAAAACAAATAAATGAATGGTCTTCCAAAGCTATATAAATACTTAACAATTTTTTTAAATAGATTGACTAGATAATTAGCATTCCTCAACTTTGCTACCATATTTTTCCTAAACTTATCATTCCATGGCTAATATTTAAAATTAACAGTGGTAATATAAAGTAACATGTACCTTGGTATAAAATGTAGAAATTCCTCAATAAACACTACTGGAGAGTGTAGATATTGTAAGTTGACTTGATAGTTCACAACTTGTACAAATAATCCCACAATGCAGACGTAGAAAAACTCGATTCAGACTGAAAAATAGATATCAAAACTAAATATACTGGGATTCGATGGTTTTTAAATGAATGCCCCTCTCCATAATGTCTTTAATTAAATAGCTGACTATCTCCAAGATATACATTATAATTCAGCTGTAGACGAAATATCATATGTTACTACTCAATTACATCGAGAAGAATTTGACGAAAAATTATTGTAAGTTGAAGATAAAGGTATCGACATAGAGAAAGAAGAAGAATTATAGACCTGAAAAAAGAGCATTTAATCATCATAATTGTATTGGTGCACAAGTGGTAGCACTATAGAGAAAATGACTTGTACCATTGTATACGTTACAACTAATCAAGTTCAACCTTCACTCCAAATATGAAATAATTTCTACTTATACAACCAGAGAAAACTTTGACCAAAATATATGACTGGCGGGAAAACAGACGGACGGACAGACAAATAGACTATAATTTACGACAGATTAACATACCCATAACTACAAAACAACCATTTTTTTCGAACTTGGGCTATTATAAAGTGTTGCTTTTTTATGTGGAGCTTCATTTAAAAACTAATGATGAAGTCGACATCAAACGGGATGCTGAAATTACATAAATACAAATAGTGGAAAAAGTAATAAAATGAATATTTTGAACCCTAAACAATATGAAAGAAATGTATATGGGGTACCTGCTCAGAAACAAAATCGCAATTATATATTTTATCAATTCATGATGAAGTTTCGTTCTTTCTTTGACATTTTTTTTCTTTTTTATTCCCGCCTCTTTATTTAATTTGCATCAAGATGTATTAAAGTCTTAAATAAGCCCTTTTCAAGATTCATTGTCTTTTAAACAGCTTATGGGACTATTAAGGCTTATTCTTGAAAAGGAAAAAGAGAAGACACAACGTGGAATGTTACAGTTTGATCCCCAGTGTGCCCTATTTCTGTGCAACATGTGGGACAATATAAAAGAAGACCAAGATGAAAAAGTTTTCGATCATGCATATCAAAGACTGAAGTCGCTATGGCCACAAACACAAAAATCTCAGATGATGAAGTTTTCTGTATTTAATGCCAAGAGGGAATTAGATATTGACCCTGACTTTATCACAGATAACTACAAGGAGTTACTAAATGGTATTCATGATTTGTACTATAGGACTACAGATAAAAGGCTTAAATCTACGTACAAGTAAGTATTCCTTTTTGGGGATATGTGAGCTAAATTTAAGAGATAACCATACGGTATTTTAGTATCTTAGGGGGTAATTCGTAGATTTTACTGTCGCAAACAGAGTTTTCTGGCGACGCGTTTGCGGAGCCGAAAAACGGTGGTTTGCGACAGTAAAATCTCAGATTTACCCCCTGAAGATCCTAAAATACAGTTTCGTTATCTCTATTCTAATGCAAATCCACAAAAAGAACGTTTTAACTCGATTTTTAAGATAAAAGGAGGTTTGGTATGCGTCTGTGCAATTACGTTGCTATTGGTTCCGACGGAAAATCGTGGATTTAACCCCCTGAAGATTTTAACGCCGTCCAATTAAAATTAGTGTTACAAACATAAGTGCATTAGAATTGACTGTCTTTTTACAGTGCCGTGTTTTTGGCTTACATTTATATAAAAGTACTATTGAATTAATTTTATTTGTGGACATCAATTTTCATTGAATTCATTAATGCACCTTTTTCGTTCGAACTTAAATTCGTGGTTTCGAATTATATTCAGTAAAACTGCGTTTCGCTGACAACTTAATTTCGTTGTTTTAGTGAACCACGAAATCCATGAAAATTGGATTCCCAAGCACAATAGTACATTAAGAGTATATAAAGATACGGGCCGTTTGAACTTGCTACGAGGTATGAGTAAAGCTCATTGTTTAAGGCCTCATGGTTAATTCAAAATGAAGATTGATTACTTCTACCAATGAACTGCGACCAAGTTTAGCGCTGACACGTTCGACAGAAATAGGTAAACAAAGTATTCACGTGCTCAACAAAACTCTTTCGAAGTTGTTACAATAATTTTCATTGGTAGCAAATAATGTATACAACCAATCGTGTTTTCTGACCATAACAATGACAAAATAAGGAAATGGAATTTACGTTTTACTACCAATTGTAAAACAAAAGCACGTGCAGTACTACCGTATAAAATAATCCATACAAATGGAAGAATTGCTAGAAAGAAAATCAACCGAGATTTAGGCTGATTCATGGTATTGAGGGTAAATCCCCTCTTTTTTTTCTTGAAAGTTTAATTCATTTTAAGCAGAAATTTGTACAAAATCTATTCTTCTTGAACTCAATTGCAACGCCCCCTTTTTATTCTGGATCTGCCGGTTGAATGCGAGTTTCATATGTAATATTGGAAAAATCCTACCTTGGCGCGATTCAGGTGCTTGTATATTGTTGATATAATATGCGGTTGCAAAAGTTTTTTTTAATCTGGATTTCCCCCACTGAATTGCATGTAGAATTTAGACAAAAATTGATAAAAAAAATGGCAAAAAAACCCAATGGGACCGACTTTTTTGAAGGTTGGCTCTGCCGGTAAATATTGGCCATGGGATAGCTCAAATATTTAAATATTCTGTATGACTGTAAGATCCAACTAGATCTTTTAGTTTGTTTTCAGACATAGCTTGTATTAGGGAAAGTCCTACGCGTACTCCAACTTCTGCGTGTTTGTGGCATCTTGTATATTTATCTTCTAAATATCACTAAATCACGGAAGAATATCAGGTCGACCAAAGCTGTCAACGTATTTCAATTGAAAAATGCGGAGGTAAGATTTGTTCGCGTATTCCTGAATAAAGTGTAATGGAATCTTCAGAGGGGTCAGACTCCTCCGCGTTTGTATATATTAGTAGTAGGACTGGGTCGGATATTGAAATAAGTTAAACATTGACGGGAGAACAAAGAAGTTTATTTGCAAGTTCAACAACTATACAAGTGTACTTCCGGGGGGGGGTAGCTTCCATTGTTATGATATACGAGGTTGTGCAAAAAAAAATCGGGTATAGTTCATATGCAAATTCAACAACTAGACTCCGGGGGGGGGGG
>MJUU01003097.1:105478-118809 GCA_002080025.1 Modiolus philippinarum | reverse complement strand
AAATAGTAATTTAATGGCCAACCACAAAACTCTTGAAACTTTTTTTTAAACCTAACAATATTGCTGCGGTCAAGGAAGTGGCAAAACATTAACTGTAATGAAGTCAAGATAAACACTCCAAGCTTACACAATGTGTTAGGTTCATCGATGTGAAATGTTTACATTGTAGATACAACCTGAAAAAAATGTATACAATGTTGTCTTTGCACGACGGTGAGTCAATGAAAGGTAGAGAGCTTGGGATGTAAATCCTAATTTTGTTAAACTGAAACTTTTGCCACTTGCTTGACCGCAGCAATAAAAAGTGAAATCCAAGATTTCTGCCACGATAACTACGAGCCTTTCAATCTCGCCAAAATCACCGAGTTAAATGGAACAAACTTTCCATCGTCCTTGGTGGTCTCTCCAAAAATAAATGGAATACCATCGGTCGATGTTGTATGATGTAAAAAAAATGTATAATTTATTCGTATTCTGGAGGAATATTTTAGAATATGTAAAATTTGCCTCTTCAACCTCTAGAGATTTATCAGTTTTGTCGTTTTCTAAAAGAATAATTTAAAATATGAATACTTTGTCTGTGTAACAGAGATTTGCTAGCCTATTACTTTTCGTCATGTTTCACACACTTATGTCAGAAAGCCGTTTCATTTATCGGAAAAAATATTTTATTTTGATCGTAATGTAAGTCAAACTATTTAACAAGAATAAAACTTTTATAAAAACTTCGGTAAAAACTTGGACAATTTAATATTCTTTCTACAACAAGATACACAAGAAATCACGTGCACGTTCTAATTATGGTTTCTCACTTCAGTGCAAGCCCCGCCTTTTTGTTATCGACAAGCCAATGAAAGTACGTTACATTTTTGCTTACAAACAATTTGTTGAAACTTTCTCAAGGAACGTCCCAGCGCTAAACTTGGTCGCAGTTCATTGTATTTGTTTTATAGAAATCCCACTTTTCACATATTGCATTCATCTTTCGTATGTACCTTAATAACGACGAGTTGTAATACGTAAGCACTTTAAGGTATGTCATACTATTACATCCTTTTTTGACGATGGTTTAGTCGTTCACCTATAGCCTACTTCAGATAATATTTTGTCATAGTTTTCTTTTGAAGTATAAGTAAGAATTACTAAATTTTTTGGTCTGAAGCTTCATAATAATAAGTTGTAATATGTAAATTATTCTGTCTTTCGTGCTTTTGTGATTTTCAGCCATTGAAGTTGTTTACTGTTATTTTTTCTCTATAATTTCACTTCTTTTTTAGACAAATAATGTATCGTTATTTTTCACCTTTGAGACAGGACAGCCAACTGCACCCCCCCCCTTTTACTGGAAAAAATTCCATTTTTGCCTTGTGGGAATTTAGTTGCCGCCATTTTCAGGGTACTTTGCAATGTGACCTCTGGTATCACGTTTAGTCATTGTTACAATTTTAACATGAATCGACACTTGGTTAGTTATTTACCTTGGGAGATTATGTCGAGTACATCTTTCTACGATTGGTTATCTCATATTGTTTTCCACAGGAAATATCCATATTAAAACGAACAGATGAGATCATTAATTTATATATGACGCTATATGTCATGACCACATCAGACCAGATTTCAGTGGTTCCCGAGTATACTCAGAGTTTTGTAGTCTTGCACTATCACTGATTTTAGCTTTTCAATTAGCAATGGGAGTGATGTTGACTCATATTGTACTTTATCTAAAATAATTGATACTATTTTATTATAATATGATATTTAAGGATATCAAATCGGTAATAAAAATAATAATTTTGAGTGTTGTTTTTTCTTGTAGATGGCTAAATGGTTTGCTAAAAAGGGGCGTCCATCATCTTAAAACAATTGTTCATAGACTGGACAGATCGGAGAGAGAACATGAGAGCGAGTTGGGCACTGTTTGGGAAAAATTAAACACTCTTAAAATGAAATCCGAACTAGTCATTAATTATTGTGGAAAACAACTGGAAGAAGAAATTGACAGGATTTGTCAGGACTTCAGAGCTTATCTCGGGTCACCAAAGACAAAGGTCAGTATAACATCATGGATTGAAAGTGAACTACCGAGCGATGAATCTTACCACAGTTGGTGGAATCTGAAACAAAATCTAAATGATATTGTCTTAGCAAGAATTTCTAGAGAGCTGGAACTCTGGGAAGAGACAAATAAACACATAAAAATGGCTAAACAAGATATAGAATCGTCGATTCAACACAGGTTAAGTATTTTAGATGATGAATTGAAAACAATTGAGAAAAATCTCCTTTCTGATGGTGGAAGCGTCAGCTCTGACGAAGACTCTGAAAACAGATCGCGAAGAGATTCAATTCAACCTGACATAATTCCAGCCGACACTCGAAGATTATCATTACCACTGGTGTTAACTTACAGAATTTTCAAAACTTTCGGTAGAACTGGAAGACGTATGTCTAATTTTGTAGCTAACATGGTGGATGAAGCAAAGTTGAAAGAATATTATAATGATCCTTTACGATATGCAAAGAAACTATCTGAAAAATACTTGAAAAAAATTTTAACTGATACAGAGCCTAACTTTTTGAGGAAAATCATAAGTTCCTGCATGGAAGATACTAAAAGTTTCCTTAACGAATTTCAATTGAAAATTCCGGCTATGGTTGAGACCAATAAACAAAAGATGGAATATATAAAACAATGTCAAAATGAGCGTTCAGTATCTCAGGAAATCTATGAACATATGATGGAATGTTTCGAACAAATAAAAAATACTTTATCAGACTATGGTGAAGGGTATATATTTGTAAATGATTTTGCATTGGACGATCTTCAAATAATAACAGATTCTGACGAATCGGGTTATGGAAGAGCCTCGATTCCTTTTGATTTATCCCAAATGATTGTTAACGTTACATCACTGGATAGTAGATGGGACCGAAAACGAATACCACGAGGACTATGGACAGCTCACCAAAACGCTATCCTAAAAAACGAGAATGACAAACCAATTTCAATAAAAGTTTATCTTCCAAATGCTAAGATTCAAAATACAGACTCAGAAGTTGCTAAATTAAGGTATGTAGTTTTGCAGCAGTTAATTTAGCTTTATTCATCATGAATTTCAAATAATACACAAAATACTTTACATTTAAAATTCTTTCGACGTTTGCATTATTGTGATTTATTCGTATTCGTAGATTAGCGCAGTGAGTGAAACTTTTCTTTTTCCACGACTGTTAGGACTGTTTGTATAAGCAGTCTTTATTTTTTCTTCCCATTAAAGTTATCATATGCAATTGGTTTTATTAAACATTGAGCAAGATTGACTTCCTTTGATGCAATTGTGTGTTTGTAATATCAATACATCGGCAAACAAATACCAAAGCAAAAAAGAGAAAGGGGAAATTCTAATCAACAGGGTAATACAGATTTAACACAATTTGACACAATATGACAAAACTCTAGAAAACTAAAGCACCGGAAGGATAAGCATGATATGTGCCATGCATGGTACACGCCAAACAGCCAGCTATGATAAGGTATTGAAAGACATACTGGTTATTTATGATTGGATAATATCATTTTCTAATCCTTAGTTAAAACCAATTTAAATCTTTTTTACTCTCTACTTCTATTTCCCTCAATCAGCACCAAAGTAAGAGTTTGAAAAGCTGCAAATTTGTTAAGCACAAAGACAACAAGAAGGATAAACCGCAAACACTGCCATCAAAGACAAAAGTGTGATATATAATGCACCACACAAAATAATGCACTGACGGTGTAAGCTCTCTTAGAAACCGTTAATATAATCAAGTGTGTCGGAAGGGTGATCATGATCTGCTCAACGCATCGCAGCCGTCACACATAAATAAAAGTCCGGTTTTGTCATAGTCGGTTTTTCCAGTTAGATAATAAACTCTGTATCTTCTCAAAAATGTGTTTTCTTTTTTTTTTTCTTTTATGGCATAGAAATATTGTAACAATCCTTCATATCATGGTGATGACCGTAAAACTTCTGAAGTGACAATTGCAACAGTGGTTTAACATTTCGTGTGTGCAAGTTTGTGAGACAGTAACTTCGTTCTGTTGACAAAGGTCACCTTACAAACTTCAGGCACCACAATAGCTATTATTCTTGTGAAATTTTGTTACTGTCATACCTTTCATCATTTTTTGGAGATGTGTTGTGTTAATTCCTCCGTTTCTGTTTAACTTATTTCTACAATGTCTTTGAAATTAACCTACTGAATACTCCAATGGGTGGTATTTTCTGTGGATTACTATAAATAGAATCTGAATTTGATTCACTATGTAATTTAACTCCATGAGTCATTGCCTATTTACAGATATATTACAATGCATCATTATCTGTAGAGCGCTTTTTCAGTGTATCAGATTGTACGTAATTATTTTGAATAAAAACTTATGTAAAAAAGACCTTTCTGGTATAAATATTTCACCCTTTAATATATTGTTACATTTCTGTTTTGTAACTATTGCATATTGTGATATGAATAAAATTGGCGAACGGCTGCATATCTAGTTACATAATTTAAGAATTCCACAGCTCCAACACTATCAATGTCACGAACTCTTTTTGTTGTCATTTTGTTCAATTTTAAAAATAGTAAAACGGCTTTCCCTTGAATGTACGATCCGGCGAAGTTTTATTGAAGTTTGGCAGTTCAGCGTCTTAATGCTGAAGTATTTTGGCTTTGAAATGGTTTTAATTAGTTTGGTTTTACATGGCTATATATTTCGGCCTTAAATTTGTTTGGTTTTCCGTTGATGTGTTGTGTTGGTTGCATTTTGTTCAGTCCTGTAATAGTTCAGATTTACAAAAGTTGCATATGTTGGTCTTGAATTAGTAAAGCTTTCCATTGTTTTCGATTTCGATCCTGATTTAGTTTGATTTGCCTAGTAGTTTGCATATTTCGACCACCGCTTTTAATTATCTGAAAACATTTTGCCAATTTCTATTTCGGTTTAGCTTCAAAGAATATCAAATGATTGTCAAAATTTTTTAGGTGGTAAGATTAAATATAGTCTTTTCGTCATTTTTTATCGATTCTTTTTATTCGTTTATAACAAGTCAATCTACTATTATGTTTATGCTGGAAGATTGCAAAATAGAATTTTAAGTAAAATTGGTGGCCAATTTGAAACGTGAAACGGGCGTCGTTGGCTTTGCTTCTAACAACGTCGTAAAGAAACTTTTTTTGGGGAATGTCATTGTGGACGTCTTTGACCAACATTCTATATTCAGTCACTGCATATTTTATTATACGGTCAATCAATGTATTTTACTCACTTAAACAGAGAGGTAAAAGTAACTAAATACGGAAGTTACTGTGAATTTAAATTCTGTCTATGCGCATTTCGACACCTTATGTCTCTTCAGTTCAGATAAAATTTAAACGTTTGAAAGACCATAAACTCAAAGATGTTTAAAAAATGATAGAGAACAATTAACCAATATGATCTAAATGTAGAGCCAACATCAACTAAGAACAGAGCTTTTCATGAGGTTGTTGAATACCCTCGGGACTAACAGTCCACCAGCAGTGGCATCAACCGAGTGGTAACAAATAACTAAATACCGAAGTTATTGTGAATTTACTACTTAGTAATTTCTGCATATGCGTATAAATAATTGTTCTTTCTATTGTTTCTTTATATGTAATATGTTTTCGCTGAATGATTGATTTTTTTTTTCTTTATACACTTTGAATTTACTTGTGGAGAAAGCTTAATTTAATAGACATTTTGTTTGCATCCTCATGTCACATTGTAAGGTGTTCTCTTTTAAAGGGTTTCGCTATTTTTCATTACTCTGTTGATGGTAATTAAAGCCACGATGTTGTGTTTATTTCTTTAAAAATAACCATACTTTCTATACTGTATGCAATGAATTCCTTACCTTATCACCTGGTAGCTATGAACCTGTGTAACCTGTGTACAACTGTCATTGTATCAAATGTAACCATAGTTCGTTCGCCTTCGTTCCTGTTTGTTTTCCATTACTTTTGGATTCTTTTAAAAAATTTCATGTATTACCAAAAGTATATAGACAAAAGCTCACACAGGTTTCCGGCCTCTTCTAAATGCTACTGTGTTTTAGCGTTTAATATTCTTATTAGGTCCTGTATATTTTTGTTCTGTTTGAATTTGTCAGTTGAATCTTTTTCTCAATGTTAATTTTGATATTAGTTTTCATTTAAGTCTTCTCGTTTAAATTCCTTTTTTCAGGTTGATGAAAAATATTCATGTTGCAGAACTATTGGGTATTCAAAAATCAACAATTCCAACGCCTGCTTTTGTGTTCTCTGGATGTCTTCAGCCTGTTGGACCATGTTTAAGGAGTAGATTAATACAGAAAAGAAAGATGATTCCAAAGATTTTAACAGATATTTTACATGGTCTTGAATACATACATAAGAAGAAATTAGTCCATATGGAATTGAATTTAAACACTGTCATGGTATAATATGATTTTAGGTTCTTTTCCTGTCAGTTAGATTCATAAATATAGATCATTATATGACATTTTTCACATTACGTCATTCATTAGTCAGATATCATCGGCTCTCGGGCTGTTATTAAAACCTAAGAGGTCTCTTAATATCAGCCCGAAATCCTAGGTTTTAATATCAGCCCGAGAGCCGATGAGATATGACTGATATGGTAAAAGGCGTAATATGAAAAATACCATGTAATGATTTCTATTTATTGACTAATTTACTCATAATGGTATGGAGGCAAATATTCAATTCACTATCGTACATCAACACATAACAAAATAATTAGAGGATATGGAAACAAGACAGAAATTCTTATAATAATTCGTTGCCTAGAAAGATAGGAATCAGTCCAGTGTCTCAAATGTGTTAATAAAAATTCTACATTTTCTTAATTACAACAAAGATTATTGTATATGGCTTAGAGAAAATTTAGGTACAAATTTAAATTTTTCGTTGGTCATTATTGATGGTGGATTTGTGAGAAAAAAGTATAAAAAACAAGGACGGGGTGTCTTGGAGCGGGGGATATGTGTACAAGCCTTTTGTCAAAGTATGGTTGTGTGGTACTTTAAAAAAAATCTTGTTATGTATTTTCAGATCGACGAAGATAAAAATATTAAATTAACGGGAGCATGTATGTCACGAATAGTACCTTTACCTCAAGATAAAGAATCCATTCCAGTTGGAGATTTCGTTTATCTCAGCCCAGAGGTACTTAGAGGAGAAGTATATCTTGCAAGTGCTGATATTTATGCATTTGGTCTTTTGATTTTTGAAATTTTACTTAATAGTCCAGTGTTTAAAGATCAACGCAACTGGTGTTTGGCAAACTTTATTGATAGTTGTCAACCATGCGCTCTAAATGGCATTCCAGATTCTATAGAACAATTGTCGAAAACTACACAACATGTAATACAGGATTGTCTTTGTACAAATCCGGAAAACAGGCCATCAACTGGAATACTCATTACAGAAGTGTCATTTATAAAGAACGAACCGATATTGAAACAGCTTAGAAATGAAAGGTCTCGAGTGAAAAGTTCTCATTTCCAAGCTCTTCGTCTGTCAAGGTTAAAAGCGATGGAAGGCCAATTTGGAACAAGCAGTGAAGAAGAATATTCTGACAAAGAAGACAAGGGTCCATCGGGCTTCGATAATAATAATACAAGTAAATCCCATCAATGTATGTTGAAGAACAATCATACACAAAGAAACCATTCACTGATAGCTGATAATCCAAAGACTATGTCTTCTTATCAGTCAGGGTTGACATTACATCCAGTAGTTGATGACGGAACACCAACGCCCAGAGAAAACGGGCATTTGCTGGAAACGCATGAAACAGTATAATTAAAGATGAAAACGGAAATAAATCCTTTTTAAATGAACACATCCCTGTTCTAAGTTTAATAGATTATTCGATTTAGAATACAAAATCTTACTTGTAATGGTTACAAATTATAGTTGCTAATACTATCTTTATGATATAATTTGCTTTGAGTTGTTTTGGTGATGATGATAATGATGATGATGAAATGTCACTGTAATCTCCACTCTATTACACTTGTCAAATATGAATACAAAAATTCATTAAATCTTAGCCGTAAACACATTGACAGAGACCAAATGCTTCAATTGTTTAAAGATATGAGTAAGATTTTCTACTTGTCTGTTGTTGAATGTCATCGATGACATGCAGTGCACCAACCAAGTAAAACGGCAACATACTGATGTTACAGGAAATCTTAGTTCTACTTACCTCCTCACTAGGCGAAACCAAAAAATAAATTCAAACTTCAAACGGAAGGTATTGGATTGTAAAAAATACAATACAAGGGGGAAAACACAGACAGATAAAGATGGTTATATCATAGAATCAAAAATATGAAAAAGAAAGGAATGGGGTAAATGTCAATGAGGCAACATAACATCTCCAGGTTACAAAGACCAAAAACAAAGCATCGAGGGGTCACTGTACGGACTTCAACACAGTGAGGAATCTGACACCATATGGCAAGCCCTAAATGGTCCCAAAAAAGAAATGTCAATGAAAACAAACCACATCCAACATCCCGAATATCAAGAAACTTAACTTTTATAAGAAGACAAGGACAAGCCAATGAACAACATATTTCTGACTTGGGACAGACGCAAAAATTGAGGTGTGGTTAAACTTATTTTCTTGGATCCAAACCCTCCCCTATGTGTGGTCACTGACTTAATACTGGTGATTTCAAATCTGTGTAAGACAAACACGAAAGAGAGAAACAAATACACTATAAGTTACTGTTTTTATTTCATTTTATTTCATATAATTTTATTAATCACTGATCAGAGCGGCTCACGTAACAATTGTTTTATTATTATTTCAAGAATCCAATGAGTTTGACAAATATTGTAATGAATGGGTAACTCCTTGTGTGAAATTTGTATTAATTTGTTTAAGATGATAACCAATGAAAAAGATATGGAGTAAATGCACTAAGACAAAGTTTCTACATTTTTAATGATAATAGATGCATGACTTATAATATTACATTGTTAATTTATAAGTAAGTGGGCTATTGTCATCATCTGCATTCAGTCGGTGCCTGTGATCCCTCTTTACGTTGCAACACCATGAACGAAATTGTCTTGAGCATCCCAGGCACACCTGACTTTGTAAACGTGTCAAAAGATAAAGAAAAAGTAAAACATACTTATTTTTCCTTAATGAATTTGTTCACCTAGAAAATTATTTACGTATTATATATCACAAGTACTATAAGTTACAGTAGCGCAGCATGCATCAGTTAAAAATATCGCAAGGACTTTGATGGGTGAAGTAAATAACCGAGTATAGTTTGCAGTGGAAACCAGTCGAATAACACTTATCCTTTTGAGAACGTTGATACCTTGCATTTTAGTAGGATATATCGGCAAAGAATACCGAAGCAAAACGACAGGAATCTACAATCACAAAGAAGACAAAATAAATTGAGTACACTATCGGAGATAATTTCAAAAAATGAAATATTGAGCCTGCAAAAGGTTTTCCTGCATTTTAAATGCTTTACATTTGTAGAAGCATAATATGTTTTCTTATTACATGCCTTCATGTAATGAAACATAATACTTTAAGATTGAACTTACATAAATATGAATGACCCACGTGAAAAGATAATAGGATAATTTAAACCACAACGTTCTATGGTTTCTTTTCAATTTACATAATCGGTACTTTTTAAATGACAGTTTTTCCGTTCAATTTTAACTAGTTGACACTGAAATTACAATCATCTGAAGCTTAGAATCTAAATAGATAATGCCGTAAAAATGTGTTATATTTAACATGTATTGTTACAAATTAAAAAGGAAATGATCGGACTGTTTCAAAACAGCATGGCTAAGCAAAGCACTCTGTTTCATCAATATGGCTGCTCTGAAGATTTGAAGTCGCCAATAATAAAAAAAACCATATTATAATACAAAGTAATTAGCCTTTTCTTTGTTTTATTAATCTTTGTTTGCTACTTCCATTTTATTATAAGATCTGGAGTACATGGTAATTACAAATTGTTTTAAACATCGGAAGTCTCAGTTCTTATATTTTAGGTTTTATTCTCGTATTCACTGAGAAAGATTCTTCAAGACTCTCAAATTAATTTTCTGAAGCTTATGGTTTTGAGAGGTTCAGTGTGCTTCATCTGAATATAACACTTCTTTTTGGCTTATTGCTTTCATTGTAGTGTCGAATTCCTCAAAGATCGCTCTGGAAGTAAATAAATGTCGCTATGCCCTTAAGTTGGGGATAATTCTTTTCAATATATTGACATAAAACTACATTGTGTATTTGTAATATACACCAGACTACCTCTAGTAATACTTAAAACTATAATGACATGTATAAATATTTTTATTTATTTTTTAAAATAGTTTATTCGGTCACTTGTTGAAATAAGAAAATGTCTTAATAATTAAATATGAACATTTCTTAAATCAATAAGTTTCTTTTTTTTCCAAAAAAAAATTGAAAAATGTATCGGGAAAATTCTATATTCTCTCTTCAAGCAATATTTGACGCAACTCTGAAACAACAATGTCAGGTATTTATTAAAATAATAATTAAATTCATATATACATGTTGATTTTTGTTCTACTTCAATGGACTTCCTTAGTCTCATCAAACAATCAACTCAAATACCTTGTTTGCATTTGACAATTGTGCATGATCACAAAGTTGAAACCCAACACTCGTACCCAATGTAAACCACCAATCCATGAAATTTAAACATTTGTGTAAACTTTAATAGACCCGGAACTTCAAAATGGTGTCGTTGTTGGATAAAGATATAATTCTTCCGAGGCTATAACTGTTTCATGTTTCCTGGATGTTAATATGGATAACGACCTGAAAACTTACAGACCTGAAAGGGCACAAACGTTTTCTATTACAAAAGAGGAAATCGAAAACGCAGATGATTATGGCGACATATTTGATATTGCTGACACACTTGGGGTTGATTTGGGAGGACTGGATGAAATTGACGACATGAAAACACGACTTTTACTTTTTTACAAAAAATATGAAGGAGAACCAAATTACAAAGATACCGTAAGTAATCCTAGATTTATTATTTAACCCTTGAGTAACCTTTCTTCTCTACCTTCTTCGGAAATAAGTAATTATATGATGGAAGGTGTGACTAGTTTGAAGTAATAATAGAACTAGTATAATATCAAGCACCTTCCACATAAAGTAAAACAACTCTGAACTCTCCTGGAATCCAAATAAACTAGGGATTTCGTTGCTGAAGAAACGAATGCATTCTTATTTTATTTATCTTAATGGTGACATAATATATACTGTCTTATGTTTCGACAATTTCAAGAGTAGTGACTATTGTATAAAATCTATTTTCCACTTTATAATACTCTGTCCGTCACTTCACAATAGTATCACATACTGCTGTCGAAAATGTAAAAAAAAACTATAAGTTTATTTGCATGTTCTGTTACTGCAAACAACTGACTCGTCTGTTTTACTAACCTGTAAAAAATTTCTTCTTAAGTAAATCAACACTTAAGAGATAGAGGTACTATCAACATTATCATAGTCTGCTCTCAGTTTTATATCGTGCAGAAATATTTAGAAATTTTCCCAAGTAAATGCTTTTCTACAGGGTCCAATATCGAGCCTGTCAAAACCTTTTTCGACAAAAAAACAAGGATAATTTTAAGTTCTTATTAAGGCTACTCTCTTTCGTTTCTTTAGGTGTTATATTCCATGTTTTTATAAGATCTAATGCTGGACTATGTTCTGAAATCACACTCGTATATTACCAGAATGAAATAAAATGACCCCCATATATTGTTGCAATCGGTCAATCAAATTATTTTTCTATCAAGTCAAGCATGAACAAGGTTTTGCACTAGCACATTTTGTGTGGATTGAAAAGAATTGGGCAATCAATGTAAATGGCCTTCCACTATATCGCTCTTTTTATGAGTATTTAACCTTGCTTTAGCATTATCACCAATATGGAACCTCAATAGACGAACGACTTCAAATGATGGTATTATGGAAACGGATATCATTTGACAGCTTGAAGAAAATTAGCAAGGGAAATATCGAAACTAAGTTAACTCGGAAATCTACAAAATTCATTTCTCCACAGTGTTGATAAAACCAAAATATTTCGTAGACCAACAACCTCCCGTTTTACTCTTTGGGCAAACGTTTGGTAATATATCAGGTTGGCGATATATCCAAGGAATAAATTATATAGAAACGATGTAATTATTGGTTGCAATTAATGAGGGGTCAATTTTTAAAAAGAGAGGTATACTGAGGGAACACTCGATGTTTTCAGCATTATTTATTCTAGTTTTCCTCATACCGAATTTAGTGAGCGAATTGACAAGTACACTTAGATGATTAATCATTGGATGTGAACGGATTTTTTGTGTCATAAGTGATGAAATTCACAATATAATAACTTTCCCATTTTTGGAATAAATAAATGTCGATAATTATCTTACAAGTTTAAATTAATCGTTTACATTTTTGTAGTTGTCCTTGGAAACGACAAGATCTTGATCAGCTATTTTGTCTTTTCGTGCAACTTTTCACCAACTTGACGCGATTCTAAGATAAGTGTAATATTAAAAAGTATATGATATAAAAAAATAATTCATCGAGGTCATTTTGTTATTTTTTAACACTGGTAGACATTTAATGGTAATATATTTATCTAAAACTAGTGCACTAATGGTGCGTTAAGGTTAAATGGCCTCACCCGTACCACCAACACATTAAAATACATGTTGGTACCATATTAATTCTCTGTACAGCTTTGATGGCTCTAAACGAAAATTTATTCCTTGTCACGACGTTATTCAAGTGTTCGTCAACAATTATATTTGTAAATTTTCTTACCCTCGAAAACCCCTTAAAGTTTCCTGACGAATTGTTTCCGTTTTATGGAATTGAGATATTTTAGGCATTCCCATGGCAAAGTTCTATAGCAGATAAATGATCTTGACAATTTTTATGCAGAAACTAAATGAACAATTATTTCGGTATTTTGTTATTTCCAGCTGTTTTACACCTGCTTTGTCCCTCTGTCCTTGTGATTTCGGCTCTTAACAGTTCTTTCATCATTACCCTCATTTTATTGGCAATGTTTTCAGTTGTTTTACACCTGCTTTGTCCCTCTGTCCTTGTGATTTCGGCTCTTAATAGTTCTTTCATCATTACCCTCATTTGATTGGCAATGTTTTCAGTTGTTTTACACCTGCTTTGTCTCTCTGTCCTTGTGATTTCGGCTCCT
>MJUU01003097.1:54001-94822 GCA_002080025.1 Modiolus philippinarum | reverse complement strand
TAAAACGGATAAACAAATGCGGCGGTATAACCCTACAAAAACAGTAACTTAATCGTAAAATGGGGCTACACCAAAGTTATAACATTAAACTTTACATTTGTTTTCTTTTATTCTTCCTTCCCTTTAGACACAATCAAATCTGACGTAGGCATCCAATTCAAACATGCAACACATCCATTAAGATTCATAAATTTTTGACAATATTCAGTGTTACTTTGTCTTGTGTTTATCATGACAACATTCGCTGTTTTGGACATGTTAATCATGGTACAGTTTTTCACATTCTGATGTTTAAATGCTTTATTAATTTAATCAGAATTAATCTAGAATTTATTCTCCAATTTCCCATCTTTTACCATGACAACTGGCACCAATACAATAAACCAGTTTTAAGCTTTCTCTGGTCAATGAATGGCGTCTCAAGATTTTCCTATTTTTTACTTTGTCCAAAAAACCGTAATATTGATATGCTTTCCCTCTCCTCGGTATTTTTTATTCAATTTCATCATTGATTCCATTTTTAGCTCACCTGTCCAAAGGCCATGTGAGCTTTTGCCATCACTCGGCGTCCGTCGTCCGTCCGTCGTCCGTCCGTCCGTCCGTCCGTCCGTTAACTTTTATTCAAAAATCTTCTCCTCTGAAACTACTGGGCCAATACTAACCAAACTTGGCCTGAATCATCACCAGGGTATGCACTTTCAAAGTTGTGATTTTTATGTCCGTAGACCAAACAACATGGCCGCTGTTACTAAAAATAGAACATAGGGGTAAATTGCTTTTTTTGCAAATTACTCGAAAACCGTTACAGATATCAAAAATCTGACAAGGAGTAAAAATGATCAGCATGATGAGATCTACCCACTGTGCAATTTTGAAGAAAATCTGAAAACCCGTCTGGGAGTTATAGCCCTTTTTCCGTGAAATTTTCAAAAATTTTTGCACTTTTAATGTTTATTTCAAAAAGTGTAGCAGACAGAGGTAAAGTGAAAATTGCAAAAATGTTCAGCATACCAAGATCTACCCACCCTGAAATTTTGAAGAAAATCCATAAACCCTTGTAGGAGTTATTGCCCTTTTTTCACTGAATTATTTAAATTTTCGTAATTTACATCTATTATTTCCAAAACTATAGAAGATGAAGGTTTAGTGTAAATTAATTAAATGTTTACCATGCTGTGGCGAATGCAAAACTGATGTTGAAAATTGTTCCTTGACCGCCATTTTCAATATGGCCGCCAAAAAAGGCGGGAATATTCAACATTGTCCGATTTCAATAAAATTTGGTTTCCAAATAGATCTTGATGTTGCGAGTTCAAAACCGGTGTTGAAAATTGTTCGTTGACCGCCATTTTCAAAATGGCCGCCAAGAAAGGCGGGAAAATTCAACATTGTCCGATTTCAATAAAATGTGGTTTCCAAATAGATCTTGATGTTGTGAGTTCAAAACTGGTGTTGAAAATTGTTCGTTGACCGCCATTTTCAAAATGGCCGCAAAAAAAGGCGGGAAAATTCAGCATTGTCCGATTTCAATGAAATTTGGTTTCCATGTAGATATTGATGTTGTGACTTCAAAACCGTTATTGAAAATTGTTTGTTGACCGCCATTTTCAAAATAGCGGCAAAAAAAGGCAGAAAAATTCAACATTGTCCAATTTCAATGACATTTGATTTCCAAATAGGTCTTGATGTCGCAACTTCAAAACTGATGTTTAAAATTGTTTGTTGACCGCCATATTAAAAATGGCTGCCAAAACGGCAGGAAAATTCAACATCGTCCGATTTCAAAGAAATTTGAATTCCAAATAGATATTGATGTTACGACTTCAAAACCGATGTTGAAAATTGTTTGTTGACTGCTATTTACAAAATGACATCTCGATTTCAAAACTGGTTTTATCAAAAAAGCCCAACAAAGAAATAAAATAAAACATGATCAGACTTTAAAAACATTCAAGATATTGGACGTGTTCGACCTACGAAAGTTTGAGAAACTGAAGATCAACTGTATAACTTACATTGTTACCTTGATTGTGGCATCTGAAAGCCAGGTGAGCGATACAGGCTCCTGGGAGCCTCTGGTTATAGTTAAATCAGAAAACAAAAAGATGGACATACTGCTGAAATCAAATATTAAGATGGCTGAAAAAATGAATTTAGAAGAGGTCTTGCAGGAAACCTAATTTATGATAACTGTTATTCTAGCTGAAAAAAAAATTGATCATTTAGACAACTGGTATCGATTATAGTAGACTGCAATAAAAACATTTCTAGTTTGTACGTTTATATGAATTTAAGAACATACATTTTGGCAAGTTAACTGCTATTTTGATTTTTTTTTAATTAATTCTGATTATTGCATTAGCTCATTTACTCTGTATTGCATTAGCTCATTTTCTCTGTATTGCATTAGCTCATTTACTCTGTCTACCAATCCTTTCCATTTAAAGGTAGGTCTTCACAGATTATTTGCTCAATACAATGTGTGGTTTTTGCCCCGAGTTGTCTTTCTATTTCATATCTCCTTGCTTTCTTTAAAACATATAAAAGACCACAAACAATTCAATAGTTTTTTTTTCAATTATTATGCATTATGTGTCAGAAATTTCAATCAGGAAGTCATATAGGTATAATATACAAAGAAGTATGTCTAAATCAAGATCAAATGATTGGAATGAATAAATGCATTTACAAAACTTAATAAGGTGATTTTCACGTGATCCTGTGTCATACACAGTCTGCGTGAATTTTTACAGCCTTTTCACGTTAAATTTAAATTAACTGAAGATACTCCTTTTCCCACACGTTCTTTAGCTACATTCTTCAAGCGGAATTGAAAACGGCCATAAATTGCAACTGTAACAGAGCGAGTCAAAATACACTTCAACATTATAATCAAGATTTGGATTGAATATTTAGTTAAAACATTATTATCTAATCCTTGCGAATAACAAAATTACCGTACAGAGTTCACAAGAAAAGATGTTTATGGGACAAATAACGTGGAACCACTACTTGGTACATACATTTCAAAAGAAATTGTGGGTTTAACCGGTTTTATGGCTCGGCAAACCACCCCTTCCATTGCAGTAATGTCCAGTAGCAACTCAACAGCAATTGCTATTGAAAGTTAGTAGACAATTAAAAGAAATATATATATATAATATCCCAGAATTAACTTGAATCAGAGTTCTGACCGAAACTTCATTTTTTCCACCTTAAAGAACTTTTTTATTGATTTTTTCAGCCTTTATAAGGCCTTGATAAGGCGGTCACGTAGATAACTATATGTCTTATGAGAAAGTGTGTATAATTTGTGCTAGCTCTTGCCTAACGAATCAACTGTGAAACAAACACTCCGTAACAGGAGAAGCTGGAATATTACTTTCCATGTTAGAGAAACTGAAAATTTTGAAATAAAAATCGTTCCTTTGGTCGTAAATTGTAGTACTGGGATGACCATTATAACAATGTGTAATGATGTACTTGTTCGTAGAATACGGCAAAAGATATTTTGCCTCTCAAAGGTCCCAAAAAAGGCTGTACATTTTAAAAGTATTCATGTACTTGCATAGGAAGACAAAAAGATAAATTAAGTGGAAACCACCGGAAAAAAATGTCGACCGCAATGGTCCTGACTTTGTACAGGCATTTCAAAAGAAATTGTGGATTTAACCGGTTTTATGGCGCTCCAAACCACCACTTCCATTGCGGTAGTGTCCAGCAGCAACTCATCAGCAATTGCTATTGAAAGGTCGTAGACAGTTAAAAGGAATCTTGAATAAGGGTTCGGACCGAAACTTCAAATTTCTCCAGAACTGACCGATATCGATTAAAGATCTTTTTAATGGCCGTATGAGACGGAATTTCTCGAAGCCTTGATTAATAAAGCGGTAACGGAGATTGCCATGTCCAAAGAGAAATTCTGTATAATTTGTGTTAGCCCTCGAGTAACTAATCAACTGTGAAACAAACAGGAGAAGCTGAAACAATACTGCCCATGTCAGGGAAATCGACAATTTGAAACCAAAATCGTCCCATTTGTCGTAAATCGATTAACAAAGTACCGAAATTACTGTGAATTTAGTTTCTGCATATGGCCATTTCGACAACTTACGTTTCTTCAATGCAGATTAAATCAGTACATTTCTAAGTTCATAAATCATGTGCTAGTATGTGTAAAATTTAGAGAGAACAAATTACATATCGGATCACAATGAAGAAACCAAAATAGCCAAGGATAGAGCTATGCACGACGAATATTCTCCTTAGTTTTACAAAAATTTCAAAATATAATTTGAAAATTCCAAATAAAATTGGTTTCCGAGCTGGCAACATCTTCGGCTTACAGTTCACCGGCAAAGACATCGTTCCAGGGGTAATAAATAACAAGCTACCGATTTAGTTTCTACAATTAACTTTTAAAATTGAAACTCTCAAGGTTGAATTTCTAGTGTTATTGTTGACACTTTAAATCCCGTTTTCCTAGCTGTTGTCTCTCCTCCTTCGTTATTTTTAGTAACTAAGTATCAAATTGTATCTTTTTCCGATGCTGCTATCAGTAAAACTGATGCTATATAAATTTGACATTTTTTCGAATTCCAATATAAAAAAAAAATATTTACACACAATTGCAAAACACAAATATCAGACATTATGCTTTCACAAAATCAGGAGGAAAAGATTAAATACTTATCAAATTTTCAAAAATATGAACTCTCCTTTTTATAAAGATAAAAACAAAATGAGACAAGTAACTATTATGCTAGACACAAATACTGCAGAATAATCTAAAATATCTAATATTTTTAGTCAAGTATATTAAGCTGTCAGTTCAAAGGAGAGATTTCATTTTTAAATAAATTCTCTTTTCTGTAATCATAATATCATGACAAATTCATGTTGGTTTTTTTTTTGTCAGAAATATTTACAAGAATATAAAGGGAACTCTAAGAATTAAGAGTGGTAAACTTAAGCTATATGCCGATGACCTAAAAAATCGCTTTGTTAACGTTTGATTGAGAGAGATATTTTATGTAGTTTACGATTAGAAAATATTTCGTAAGAAAATGGGAATTCAGTCGCGGCTAAGTGAATTATTTTTATCAGTATACATTACGACGGTTGAGAAATGAACACTCAAAATCACAATGCAAATCAAGTCAATTCTGAAAACAACTCGTGTATCGCATTTATGCCAATCGAATTAGTCTCGATCTACCTTCAAATTAGCAAAACAACATAAAATGTTTAAAACGGTCTTATCAAATCTCCTCTCTTTTTGTTTCATGATTTATTAGACTGTTGCCATTAAATTCAAAAGTTTAAATAAGTATTAATTTATTACCAATCGAAGGATATGGTGAAAGAATATGCATTCCAAATACAATAAAAGATATACATGTATCTATAAAACTAGTAAAAATTAAATAAAACTACTATAGGAACCGTGATTTGAATGTGCAATTTCTTATTGATTTGCACCAACTGTTTAAAGTAAATCATTTATACTTATAAAATGTCCCTGTCTTTTATTCTTTCGATTCAAATTGCAATTATGTAGCAATGCAAATACCATTGATCGAGTTACTCAATGTTACCTGACGATATGTTCCATTGATTATTTCATGTCTTTTTCCGTATCACATCTCGTTTCAACTGAAATTAGAAAGTGGTCTAAATGCTCTTTATATGAATATTTCACTTCGGTTTGATATTCTATTCTTTCTGTCATACATGAGACTTCCATACAGGTATAACAGTCCTGAAAGATTGGGTCATTTTGCTTCAGTAGATGGAATTGGTCTCATATATATTTTCGATGTTAAACAATATTCTACTATCGAGGCCATGCTTCTATCGAATTGAAATATATTAGTATTTTATAAACGTATTTTATTTCTAGAAATTATGGTGTCTGGCTGTCCCTAGTTCCTATCATTGTGTACAGTTGTCTTTTGTCTTATTTGTTTTTTCTTGTGTAGTTCCTTGGTAGATTGTATGAGGTTTGGGTACCCCTAAACCGGTTTAACCCTACCACTGGCTTTTGCTAGTGCCGGTACCAAGTCCGGCTATCCCGAGTTCCTATCGTTATTTATGTTTGTTTCTTGTTTGTTTTCATTATTGTTTTTCTAGTGCAGTTCGCTGGTTAATTGTAGTTCCCGGTCATTGTAGATGTTTACTGTTATCCTGTTTTTTGTAATTAATGTAATTGTAATTTTCAGCCATTGTGGACGTTTCCTGTTATCCCTTTTTATTAGCCCACCTGGCCTAAAAGGCCATGTGAGCTATTGCCATCACTTGGAGTCCGTTGACGTCCGTCCGTCGTACACTTTTTCAAAAGTCTTCTCCTCTGAAACCGCTTGGCCAATTTTAACCAAACTTGGCCAGAATCATTACCAGGGTATCTAGATTCATGGCTGCCGTTTTTTAAATACAGCACATAGGGGTAAATTGCTGTTTTTGGCAAATAAATCCAAAACCATTACATATATCAAAACTCTGACATTGGATAAAAGTGATCAGCATGACAAGATCTACCTGCCCTGCAATTTGAAGAAAATCCGAAAACCCGTCTTAGAGTTATTGCCCTGTTTCCGCGAAATTTCAAAATTTGATTTTATTTATCAAAAAAACTAACAGATAGAGATTCAACATTAAATTGCACAAATGTTCACCATATCAAGATCTGTCCACATATGGACAGAAATTTTGACGAAAATCTTAATACGTATAGAGGAGTTATTGCCCTTTATTGATCAAAGTTTTTGTAACTTTATACATTTTGCCTTGTATTTCAATAAAGATTTGAGATGGAGGTTAAGATTTAAAGCAAAAATGTTTAGTATGTAAAGGACTGCATTTTATCTTCATGACGGAAGTTCTTGACCTCATCCAAGATGACCAGAAGCGGGGAACTTAGTTTAACATTGGAGCCTATGTGAAAACACATTCAAAGATCTTTTTCTCTGAGACTACTTGGCCAATTAGAACCATACTTGGTCACAACTGTCCTTAGTTGGTCCCCTTTGAAAAATGTGTCCAGCAAGTTCCCAACAGATCCAAGATGGCCACCAGCGGACAACATAATTAAACATTGGACCCTATGGGAAAACAAATTCAAAGATCTTCTCCTCTGAGACTACTCGGCCAATTGGAACCATACTTGGTCATAACTGTCCTTAGTTGGTCCCCTTTGAAAAATGTGTCCGGCAAGTTCTTATCAGATCCAAGATGGCCGCCAGCGGACAACATAATTCAACATTGGACCCGGCTATGGAAAACACATTCAAAGATCTTCTCCTCTAAGACTACTTGGCCAATTAGAAGCATACTTGGTCACAACTGTCCTTAGTTGGTCCCCTTTGAAAAATGTGTCCAGCAAGTCCCCACCAGATCCAAGATGGCTGCCACCGGACAACATAGTTGAACATTGGACCCTATGGGAAAAAACGTACAAAAATCATCTCTTCTGACACAGTGGGCCATATAACATCTAGGTTTATTATCACACTTGAAAATAAGTCTCTTTATAATTGAGGTTATTGTCTATGCCAGCTTTTGACCAGGTGAGCTACAGGCTCTTGAGAGCCTCTAGTTTCATTTATGTCATCTTCGGTTTACACTTACTAACAATGTTAAGACATAGTAAATACATCATTAAACAATGTACATCGGTTTTTTGTCTGAAAAACATCATTTTGTCTCATTTTGACATGTATATCATTAGTTTGACCGCGACTCCCAATTAATTAAAATGAATATACGGAAAGTTTTTTTTGCACCGTGTAACAGTGTTTTACCAGCAGACTACGCTCCTTGAGCTAGCCGGCAGTTTAGGGGCAAGCATTTCTTGACCCATCTTTTTAATTACATTTTGTCTTATTCTTTCCTTCTCAAGATTGTGGTTTTGGAGTTTTGGGGTTTTATTTGTATGTTTATTATACTTTAGAAAATTGGATAAAGATAGGGGAGGTTTGGAAACCCATAAACCGGTTTAAACCTATCACTAGCTCTTGCTAGTGCCGGTACCAAGTCTGGCTATCCCGAGTTCCCATTTTAGCATAGATTGTGACCAGAGTTATTTTTGTCCCCAAAACAGTCCAAAAGAGTCAAATTCTACACGTTTTCATGTGCTTGTATAGGAATAACCAATAACCTATTTGAAGAATTTCGACGTTTACAAAAATTTCAAAAAACATTCAAATGATACCAAGATCTAACGAATTTTTGAACCATTCATGGCCGTTTCCGAGTAAATAGTGTCATACCTATATATAACTTTCCTTTCCACTGATATTTTTTTTTTTTTTCTTTTTTTTTTTGTTGAAAAAGCAACTTTTCTTCTTCAACAATAAAAAAATCAGACTGTAATCCATTATGCCAGAAAACAAATACTTCAGAATTTAAAATGTCAGATATTTCTGTTCGATAGACGTCTCTTAAAAACAGAAAATCAGCAAAAAAAAACATATAAAATACCGAAGTCACTGTAAATTTAGTTTCTGTACATGGCCATGTCGAAAACTTACGCGTCTTCAGTGCAGATCAGATCAGAACATTCGGAAGAATAAGACCAAAACTTTGTAAAATCTGATAGAGAATAAATAACCAAAATGATCTAAATGAAAAACCAAAATAAGCTAAGGACATACCTATGCATGAGGAGATACTCATATGTTTAAGCAAATTTATAATGTGCAAGCTTCCAAACAATTCGGTTTCGGGTCAGCACTGGAGTCCGATCCACGGGGTTGGTGAATGCCCTGGATGACAAATAGTTCAGCCCAGTGTTAATAAAAGTTATTGTTAATTTAGTTTCTGCATAAGACGATTTCGGCAACTGACCTCATTGCAGATCAAATCAAGACATTTGAAAGACCATGGACAAAAACTTTGTAAAATAAAATGGTTAAAACATTAAGACGAAATCTCCAAAAGTTACATTCCCACTTTCTGTTTTTATGGTTAATACGACTGTTGACAATAGATGAAAAAGTTTACAGAGGAAATTGATTACCAATCGAAAGATATGGGTAAACAAAATGTATCTTTCAAATAAAATTAAAGACATTTTGATAGGTTTTGTCCCATGTAAATTTACTCCAGATTCCTTATATGTTCTTATGCAATAAAAATCGAATAAAACTACCAAAGGGATTCTGATTTGCTTATTCACTTAAAATCACCATCTAATATTAAAAAAAATAAAACATTTTCTGTATTTTTTGTATTCCTATTGCAAAATGTAGCTATGCAAATGCATTAAAGTTTCACACGGTTACCTCGCGATATCCCATCAATCAATTCATGGCTCTTGTATCATCCTTAGACACACATAAAGATTAGATAGAGGCATGTAAACAGATAAATCATAGGAAATAAAAAATGACAGGAAACATATACAATGGCCGAATATTACAATTAAATGCCTCAATATACAAGGGAACTGCACAAAAAACACCAAAATAAGACTATAGAAAACGCAAAAAACGGTAGCCATGGTACCATCACTAGCAAATGCCAGTAGAAACGCACAGGGTTCGATACTTTTTGACATTGTCAAGTCCCCACAAAATGATTATCAAGCGAATTTAGCTAGTTGTAGCGATTTAAAAGGCTAAAAACTCTTTAAAAGCTCTCCGCTACCAGGTGTCGCTTTTAGAAAGTTTAACGCCTTTTAAATCGCAATAACTGGCTAAATACGCTTGATAATTATAAGTATAAGAGGTACAGTTTTGTATGCATTTTGTAGAACATTGTTTGCAGTTTTTGCGTCCTTATGTTCCAAAGGCTCCCTCCCCATATAAAAAAATTATGAAATACTTTTAACATTTCCCTATATTTGGAATAAGGTAGTTTTGACAACTATTCTTCAGTGTTACATAAAAAAACTGGTATCTTCACTGTTTATTTAAGATTTTTTTTAAATGGCAGTCCTAGTATGTGTGACCTAATTTTTTGTACAACAATGTTATCTGCATACAATCTTGATGAATTAGTCTGTTCAAATATACTTAGTAAATTACTCTTTCCAACTATACTTAAGGCAGTCAGTAACTTTTTCAAAATTTTGCATGGGTCATTAAAAAATTTTTGTATCTGTTACTGGTTGAAAGCATCACGGCTGCTACTAAAAGTGCAGTTTTCCAATAAATGGCTCAACATAGCGAAACCTAACGACCCTGTAATTTTGATTAAAATATGGTCACCCGTTTTTCCTGTAATTAAAATTTTCAAGTATCTTCTCCAAGACTGCAGTATGTCCTCGTTTAACAGCTGTGTTAAGAATTTTTTGTCACTGTGTTTGGATCACATGAATGTGGAACATATGAAGTACCTTTTTCATATATTTGATAGTCTGTCTTTCATTTCATTTGGAGTCAATGTATTTGTTCACTCTTGGTACTATTCGAATGAATGCTTTCATATGTATATGAAAAGTTTATGCCTCTGATTTAATGCTAAGGATTCCCTTTTTAGATTGGAGACTCCATGGTATCAGCTCGGAATGAGGACAGAAAGAAACGAGAAAAACTAATCAAACTACTTACAGAGACTCGGGAAAAACTTAGTCCATTTTCTGTCAATGAATCTGGAGAAAAAGTTACCAGAAGGGGAAGTGCAGTAATCAAAGGATTTCTGAAGTCAGAAGGAACGATACAAAACCTTGACCTAGATCTCGGACAAAAACTTGATGCACTAAAACAAGGAAGCTGTACTGTTGTTGTGTCTGGTAGGAAAATATTTTGTAGTAGTATTACGTGAAAAACATATTTTACTGTATGGTAGGGATGAATTATACAAGATCTAATTTTTATTTAAAAGATTTCAAAAACTAATCACTATGTAGGTTTTGGCTGTTTGTTACTTATTTGGCTGCAAATTCCTCTTGGTACGCTAGTTAACAGATAAAAGTACATTTACAGATTATATTTATTCTTTTCATATTTTATAATTCAGGTGAAACGTCAGCTGGAAAATCCTCTATTTTGAATTTACTGTTTGGAGAGGAGGTTTTACCAACATTCCATGGAAGTTGTACGTCTGTGATCACAAAAGTTACTTACCACCGACAGAGAAGGGCAAAGTTAATCTATAAAAATGGGAAAATCGAAAGAATTAAAGATATTCCAAAAGGACAAATTTGTAAATGTTTGGAACCATACCTTTTTGTCAAAGATGAAATGGAGCGTGACAGAGCAACGCTAATAAAAGAGGTTGTCATTTACCTTCCTGCAAAAATACTAGAGGTTAGTCTTCTTGGCTGTATATTTATTCCGTCAGATGATATGTCATTATAACTGTCATGATTTTGAACATTTTTTTGTTTGAAAAATATTTGAACAAATCTTTTGACGAAATTTGTATATGCTTTTATATTCATGGTATTGATGTTCTTTAGGTTTGCATAACACCGAGAATTTTATTTATTGCATAAAAACCAGTCATCATCAGTTATTCATGCAGCAATGAAAAGCGAAAGAGTAGACAAAAATATTTAATTCTTCCTTTTTACTCAAAAGGTGAATGATTTTTTGTCATCTAAAATCAAGTTGGCTTGGGTTATTGATTTTCTACTATTCAAAATCTATGAAAATATGAATGTATAGGCAAGAATTATCATTTACAATTTTTACATACGTACCTTTTATTTCTGGTAAAAACACCATTTTAAGTATCTAAATTTTACAAAATTTTGATTAAAGCTCAGGAGTATCTCCCTCGTGCATAGCTCTGTCCTTAGCTGAATTTTGTTGGTTTTTCTATCTCGATCATATTGGTCATTTGTTTTCTATCAGGTTTTATAAATATTGGGTTATGGACTTCCAAATGTTTTTTTTTTATTTGATCTGCATTGAAGAAATATAAGTTATCGAAATGCGCATATGCAGAAACAATTAACAGTTACTTCGGTATTTTATTATTTAAGTCATTTAAAACAGAGGGTTTTGAAATTGGCTAGACGTTAAAATTTAAAACCGGTAGGTTGCTAGATTCATGTCTTCCCGGATTTGACTATACCGATTTTGACTGCATCTTAGATTGAATTGGTACGGATGCTGCTAACAGAGCAGGACATGCATAACCTGTCATAGCATCTGATGTCACTCTCAGCTTCATGGGAGTTTACATTGGTTCACATTGTGACTGTCCTAGTTTTGAATCTTTTCTGCGTAAATATCTGTCCGACGCCATTGTTATTCTGTATTCTCGTCTTGGCTGTGTCTTTGGACTTCGATTTTTGTTTTGTTTTTGTTTTTTGTTTTTGGGGGTTTTTTGGGGGTTTTTTTTTGGGGGGGGGGGTTNGTTTTTTGTTTTGTTGGTTTTTTTTTTTGTTTTTTTTTTTTGTTGTTTTTTTGTTTTTGTTGTTTTTTGAAATTGGCAATCCTTTGTTCACTCGGTATACTACTGCCGTTATATCATACTTGAGAGTTTAAAGGATGTTTATCAAACGTTTACAGTTGTTCTGTTTGAGAGTTAGATAAGTACAAAGTACCATGATTTTTTTTATAACTTGGTTTTGTGTATTAAAGTTAGAAAATGACATTTCCAATCAGCTACCGAACAGATCTTTCAACGCCATATATTCAACAAGATGTGTAACGGGTGTCACATTACTATTTCCACTCCGGGCACCTGATTACACCCCTATTTTGGGGGTTGACATTGTTAGTGCTTTATGTATGTTCCGTTTGTATTTTGCTGTATTTGCTGCGCCTTCGTAATTTACGTTCTATGTATATGTGTGATCCTTATAATGCCACGTATTCTTTTTTAATGATTCGGTATTTATTTGGAATTATGTACATTTGCCTTAAAATTCATATTCTACATCTTAATGCGTTTTGTGGAGGAGTAAACTCCTTTACACAAAATGGAATAAATATGCTTAAGATGTTAGATAAATATATGTTTTAAATTGTTTTGAATCCTATTTTATTTTTATTAACAGTGTGGTTTGGTTGTTGTCGATTCTCCAGGAATCGGAGAGAATGTAGAAATGGACAAAGTAATCGTCAGTTTCGTTGGTAATAACCAAATTAATGGATTTCTGTATGCCATCAAATCGGACAATGCCGGGGGAGTGGATGAAGATAGAGTATGTTTTTGTAACTTTTTTGTTTATTTGTTTGAATGGCTTTTGGATAAAGAAAAATAATGTATGGTTCATAATGTGAATATCAAAGCATGTATTTTTATACCATTAAAATAAAAACCAGTTTTGCGGCTTGCCAAAATATTTTTAATTGAAAAAAATATCCTCATTTTCAGAATATTTACCAGTTGTTCCTTTTTTTAATGTGCATTCGCTCTCTGGGCTAAAATGTGGACTTCTGTAATCTTTTTTCTTCTCTTTATTATTGTAAATATTGTATATATATGTACGCTAAAAAAACTATGTACTGTATCCTTCTCTATACCACTGTAATGTTTGGTTTATGAGAATAAAGTTTCTTGTCTTGTAAAATCCATTTTAATGATTTGTCTGATATTAATTGAGAATACTGATTAATTGTTTTTAAGTAAGAACTACTGGGTATATTTCACAAGTTCTTATCTGCAAATTTAGTTCAACATGTCTTTTTTTTTTAATTTTATAGTTGTTAGAGCTTTTGAAGGTCATACTTGAACAAGAAAAGGAAAAGACAGAACGAGGAATGTTGCAGTTTGATTCTCAATGTGCCTTGTTCGTGTGCAATATGTGGGATAATATTAGAGAAGATCAAGATGAAATTGTGTTTAATCATGCGTATCAAAGACTGAAATCTTTATGGCCTAACCTGACAAAAACCCAAATGATGAAGTTTTCAGCATACAAAGCTAAGATGGAATGTGAAATAGACCCAGATTTCATTATCGATAACTACAGGGAATTACTCGGTAATGTCAGGGACCTATATTGTAAGGCAATGGACAGACGTATTAAATCAACCTATAAGTAAGTGCATTTCTAATTCCAAAAGCTAATTTCTGTATCATTTGTCCAAGACTTATTAGTATGTCATCAATATGATATTTTTCTTTCTCTTATTCGTAATAATTTTGTGCAATTTCAACACAAAGCAGAAAAATGTTCACATTAGTTCCTCACATATGAACTGTTTTTAATTAGGAAAATAGATAAATAAATAACATAGAAGTACATCTTTCAATAGACCTACAAGTCAGCTGAAATTCTTTAAACTTATAATGTTTTCAAATGGTTGGTGATGCTTGCTAAGGAAGATACGGTTGTCCGCTATACGAACTTGGTCACTTCTTTTCCCCGGAGTTGCATGTAACCCTGATTTTGACAGTAGACCTGATCATCATAGTTTTAAACTTTACAATGTCTAATTCCAAACTTTCTTGAACAAAATTAGATTTTTTAAAAACAAAAATCGACAAGACAGCTTTAAATGTTAGCTTATGGTTACTCCAGTAGACTTCACGTCTTTCTGTTTGAAAATGAATCATTTCATGTAAATTGGTACAAAATAATTTGTATGTATTTCTCTTTCAAGCGCCATAAAAGGTTTCGTGACGTCTTTCACAACGGTATCATAACTACACATTTATGTAAAATACAGAGACATGCAAAAAAAAAGAAGGATTCGTGAGACATTTCTTATGAATTGACTGTTTCAGATCAGGTCATTTGTTATGTCATTCAATGTTTTATCTATCAGTACAACAACTATATCATGTTGTTTCCTCGTACATTTTCCCCCAATTTAAGAGGAAGTTAATCATCGATAATACTTTATTAAGGCATAAAAAGGAAGTTTTACATCAAACTTTTAATTGCAATATATTTTTATTATGACAATTATCATTTTATAATGTGCACTTAATCTACAGACTTTCTTCATTTAAATACAAAATTCAGATAAATCCACAAAAAAATGCAATAACCATTGAAAGTAACGTTTGACGAATAGAACTTGGATGCGTCTGTGGCTGACTTAATTTGCTTCAGCACAGAAAGGCACGGACCTTTCATGTGGACAGTGGTGGGTTGGTGTGATTTGATAAATAATAATTCTTAACATGATTTCTGTCAGCATCTGAATTAAAAAAAAAACAAAACAATCTAATTCATACATAGTTCATTGAAAACTACAACAGTTCGGAGTATCAAACTGTCCTACACTAAATGAAAACTACAACATTTACAACAGTTCGTAGTATCATACTATCCTACACTAAATGAAATATTTTCAGAATAATTTTTAATCTCTCATGAATAGTATATGCAAACATATTTCAGGAATTTAATGCGAGGAAAACATTTCTTTGGTTCTATTTTGCAGTTTTTTTTATCGAGCACAGGAAAAAGAATATGATCAATAAACTGCGCTATGCGCTTTTCCAAGTTAAGGTAGTAGACACGGGGTAACATGAAAATTTTCCACACAGTCAATTTTCTTCAAATTTGCAGTATGGAACAATAATGTACTAAAAAAGTTTTTGAAAACTTTCATCAGTAGATTTTTATTTATAGTTCACAGAAACACCCCTATCTTAGGTGTCTTATATTCTGTTCAGTTATCACCATGAAGCGTATACTACTGTGATGTAGATGTATAAGAATTGGCATAAAAAGACTAATTTGCCAAACTTCTTCATAGAAACTTGTAGACCTAAATATGAGAGAATAATTATCATAAGCAAGCATTAACTGTTGACCTGCACTAAAATGAAAATACGGTGTCAAAACATTGCTGAAAACACAGTTTCATTCAATTTATTAGAGATGGAATTTCTAACATTCAGATTTCAACAAAAATAAGGAAATAAAGGTCCTTCAAACATATGATTTTATATCAAAATTTCATAAAAATTCACCGTACTATTTTTTCACAATGTTAGGACAACTGCCTAAAAAGTCTTAATATTCCTTAATTCTGAACGTCAAGCAGAAAGAATTACATTCCTTCCCAAAAATCTGACTTTTATTTATTTTCAAATTTTGAGATGCCATTTAAAAACTGAATATTTTGACGTAGGCGCTTTGAATTATTTTGTAAAAGGAGTGCGGTTTCATGGTAACATGAATATTGTATTTATATTCATAATAAATAGTGTAAATCTTTTGTCTTATTCCTACCAATCATAACAAATTATTTGTGCAGAAAAGGGAGTTATCTCACCCTGGCCCGGGTCTACTATCTTAAATGTGTGAATAAATTAATTTAACCAATACAATATTTTTCTCAAGATTGTACTGCAATTGTTTTAATGTATGTCACAGTTAAAGAAAAATATTTTTACAGCAATCGGCATCCCTGAACATTATAATGTCGAACACTTTCATCGAAATTTCATGCAGAATCTTTTCCACCATCTGTGTTTTAGTTTATTTGTATTATATAATTGTTAAATCATTATTACAACCATTTCAGATGGCTCGAAACAGTACTAAAGAGAAGTGTTCACCATTTAAAAACCTTAGTTCATAGAATCGATAGTTCCGAACAAAATCTTGACAGCAAAATGAAGAGCGTTTGGGATAAACTTAACACTCTTAAAATGAAATCGGAGCTTGTAATCCACAATCTGAAAAAGGAAATTGAAACCGAAACCGTTGAAATCTGCCACGACTTCAAATTTTATCTTAGTTCACCGAAGACGAAAATGGCAATTACAACATGGATTGAAAGTGAATTGCCAAACGTGGAATCTTATCACGATTGGACTGAACTGAAACAGAGCCTCAATGACTTAATTATTGGTAGAATTTCAAGAGAACTTGAAAACTGGGAAGATGAAAAAGGTAGAATCAAATCCGTGAAGGACAGTGTTGAAATGTCCATTCAGTCCAAGTTACACATACTTGAAAGCGAGTTGCAGGATATAGAGGATGATCTACAGTCAGATACGGAGAGTATACAATCTGAAGACTTTACAGAAGCCAGAAATTTAAATAGACGATTCTCACTCCCAATTAATGTCCAAATGCAAATACCTAGGATAACCTTACCTGTTAAATTAGCCAATCGAATTCTGATGCCTTTTGGTAAAAACCTCAGACATCGAGCATCAACATTCATTGACAGAAAACTGAATGAAAGTAAAATGAAGGAGTTCAAGAAAGATCCATTGTCCTACACCAAACACAAATCGGAGAAAACATTACAATCATTTCTCAAAGATCAAGATGGCTTTAATCTATACTCAATAATCGATTCTTTTATGCAAGAATCAAGAAATTATTTAGAAGAAATTCAGAGAAAAGTTCCAGCAATGGTTGAAACCAATCAGGAATTGATGGATCATATATGTAAGTGTCGGAAGGAAGGGTTATCTGCCCGGGAAATGTATGAAGGCATGATGGAAAGTTTGGAACAGTTAAAGCGTACATTGACAGACTACGGAGAAGGATATATTTACGTGAATGATTTTGGGATAGAAGACATTCAGATTATTACAGATACTGATAGCACTAATGATGGACGAGCATCAGTTCCCTTTAACGTTTCACAAATGCTTGCTAGCGTGTCGTCATCTACGACACATGGGATCCAAAGGGCTATTCCAAGGGCTCTCTTTACGGCTCAGCAAAATGGATTACTTGTTGCAAACAACTATGAAAATCCAGTGACAATAAGAATTTATCTACCAAATGCGCGAATCCAAAATACTGACTCGGAAGTTGCTAAACTAAGGTACTTATGACTCTAAATCATATCTGCTTTATCACATGTAAAACACTATGTCACAAAGCCGTAATATTGTTCGTTCCCGCATTGAAATCTTCTTCAACACAAGTTATCAAATTCTTAAATATGTGTAATCCGCTAAGGTTACTAATCCTAATGAGTCACATAGGACCATCTGTGTAGCAAAAAGCCAACGTCTAATTTTCCATTGCCCCCATCAAGAAACAAAAGTAAAATATTAGACCCATTTCGATTAATGTAGTTAAAGTCATTAAAGAACTGAAAGGACTTTATCATGCACTATTCGGAAGAAGCCTTTGTCATCCTTCAAGATTGAAGCCTTTCTTATCATCATAATACTCAAATTTTCATATTGATAAAGTTAACATATTCATATGGGAGCCAAAATTGCAGCTTAAGCTCAATGCATTGCTTCAAAAATACCGCGAAAATGAAACAAAATCGATTAAAATGATTCTTGACCGGTCATTTTTCAAAATTTGTCTTTTAGGTACGTACTCCTCTTCACAGATGACTACTTTCGGAACATATAAATTAATATTGGATACTATTAATATCTTACAAAACTTTGATCGCAATTTATTTGTCTTTCACCTTGTTTTCCGCCTACATATGACTTTGATTTATTTACTTAAAATATGGCCTTTTGGAAACAACTTGTTCACAATTCTATAAAAGTCCAGTACAAATTAGCTACAACCGTAGTTGCAACAACCTTTAATGGCAATCTTTTCAAATTGCCCGAGACGATGTAAAATCTACTATTTCTACAAGCTAAGGGCCATTTTGTGGGGAAATCATATTCTTATGAACCTTTTGGTTATTTTGCGAATAAGCACGTTGAAGTCGGACAAAACTGACCTAACTTCCAGGTGTTGAATGCAATGGCGTGCCTGTTCTTTTTGTTTGCAGTGGAAGAAGTAACTAAGTACTGAAGTTACTATGAATTCAGTTTCTGCAGATGACCATTTCGATTCTTTTGTCTCTTAAGGTGTTTATCAAAACAAAATATTTGGAAGACAATAAACCAAAACTTTGTACAATCTGATCGAGAACAAGTAACCTTAAAGATCTAAATGAAAAGCCAACATCAACTTTGGACAGTGCTCCTGCTTGCCACATATAATATTGAGGCTTAAGCCATTATATCTTCAAATACCACTGTATCAAGTGAAAACTATCAAAAAGGTGAAGGCGAAAACAATTTAAAAAAAACAAACAATCTCATTTATATGCTTCCATAAGGTTCAAATAATTTCGTCTATCTTCTTATCGTTGTGTCAAATTGTACTTAAACATTTGTTGCTATACCACTGCACACTTAACATCGATGAACATTTCCGTATGGATTGTGAAAAGATTAATCTTTAAGTAACAGGGTAGTTATACAACACAGGGGAAATAACACAAACAAGACGAGTAGTGGTACAAGTTAGAAAAGTACTCTTAACTTATTTGTTTCACAGGTTATTGAAACATGAACACGTGGCAGAACTATTAGGGATTCAGCATTCAGCCCATCCAACACCTGCTTTTGTTTTCGATGGAAATCTGACACCTCTCAGACGTCATCTGAAGAATAGGATGGTAAGAGTCAAAGAAGATGTCCCAAGGATTTTGTTGGAAATTCTTAAAGGCTTGGAGTACATACACAGGAAGAAAATGATTCATATGGAACTCAACCTAAACACTGTAACGGTATGAAATAATTGAATCGTTCAACGATTTGGTAGCATGCTTTCTTGAATTCGTTATATATATGTCTGCAGTTTTATTGAAAGGAAAAAGAATCAGAACACCCTTATTAACTTTCCTGTGGTAAAATTCACAGTTGTAGCTGTATTTTGATATATTCAGACGAAATATATATATGAAAATGAGCCCAAACTTTTGCCTTCAACATTTTTCTCAAAGCTGGTCTGCGGGATACGAAAGTATGCTGTAGTCAGACATTTGTGGCATTACAACCTATACTTTGTGAGCACCCAAACTTTCTTCTAAACTGGTTCATGCCTCTTCGTATGTTGAAAAAAAGATTGTAACGAAACATAATGTACAAGATAGCAAATTGTGGAGACATGGTGCAGATACACATTTTTAATAGTCGGAGTGAATTGTTCATAACTTCATGTCATCATTTTCACTGAAGAAATAACAAAATAGCCTGTCTATCGGGAATTATAATACTATAAGTATAAGCAAAAGCACTTTCAGAGAGAGAGAGAGAGAGAGAGAGAGCAGTGCAGAAAATGAATCGGACGAGCAAAGACTGGACCATTTGATTTTCAGGAGGGGGCCTGGTATTTTTTAGAAAAAAATATTCTGGCCCCGATTTTTGCCAAAAAGAAAAATTCTGACCAGCATCTGCCTGAAAAAAATAATCTGGCCCTGATTCGGTCCATTAGAAAAAAAAGGCTGCTCAACAAAATTTCCTAGCATTGCGTATATTGGAAAAAAAAATAATCTGGCCTGCGAAACGGGCGAAAAAAATTTCCCGGCTCGGGTAAATATCCCAGGCCCCCCTGAAAATCAAATGGTCCATGCCTTATACCCATAAATAAAGCAAATTAGTACTGGCGTCATTTTTTAAACTTCGACCTGGCACTTTAATAATAAAATGGTTTAACGGTGCATCTACCTCCCACTGATGAAACAAAGTCAAAATCCAAGAAATGTAAATGCGAAAGGGAACAATACAATCCGTCATGTAACTTTACGGCGGGAATTGTGGTTTTTATTTCGATTATATACTATATATATATAAATGAAAAATTCTCCGGTTGCTTTACATACAATTTTGTTTTTACAATTAATTTATGCGAACATATGATAATGAATCCAGCAATAGAATAAGGTTACTGTTTCCGCGAAAAATATATTGGAAGCAGGAGATGTTTTGGTTTTTTTTTTTTTTTTCATGTATAAAGCGATATTATTAGTATTTTGTACATGTTTTTTGACATACTTTGAATATTTTACGAAAGAATATGGAGTAAATGAACATGAGACCATAATTTATATGTTAACTCTAACTGCAATAATTTTAATGAGCGGTATGGTCATTTCGGAAATTTATTCCTCATCAGCAGCACTAGAACCGAAACAAAGGAAATCCATAATTTCAAAAAAAAACGAAGAAACAAAGACATAATATGAGCACGGCACACAAGAGAAAATGAAGACACACATATATACAAAAATTAACAACACGGACCCAATAAAAATGGATGAGATCAGATGCATCGGTAGAGTAAGCATCTCCAGTTTCTTATACGACACCCGCCGTGTTGAACTTGTCAACTCCGGTAGAAAAACAAACTTAAAGTGGCAAAGAGAAAGATCTGTTGTCATCTGGGAAACAGATATCCCATAGCTGTCCACAAGATCGTGAAGTCGACCGTAAAACTTCTGTAGTGATGACTTCAAGTTAGGGTAACATGCCCTTGCTTAAGAAGCCTATTTGCAAGCAACCGAGCTCTATCAAGGTAGGCACTGCATCGACCATAGTCCATTGAGTAGCGAATGAATTGGAATATTGCTACAAAGAAAAGGGAAGTTGACTGTTGGAGTGAAGTCATCGTGTTTGTCAAACAGCCTATTTCGTAGAATACCTCTGTTGTCAATTTCAAGATAAAGTTCAAGGAATGAGGCCGATGTAGAAGTATCTGTTGTATCCTTGATTTCGAGCTCTTTTGGATAGATAAGATGAAGAAAATCACCGAAGCGATGGTTGTTTGGTAATAAAATACTAGTATCATATTTATAACGGAAGCTGAAATTAGAGGACTTGGCCAGTTTATTATCTTTATTTTGAAGAGGCTTTTCGATGAATTCATCCTCATATGAGTGGAGAAACAGATCGGCTTAAAGAGGTGCACAGTTTGTGCCCATTTTGAATTCTTATAGTCTATTGAAAAACAAGTCCTCCAAACTGGACAAATATATTGTCGATCAAAAAACTCTTAACATTTTAGTCACTTTACCTCTGCATATTTTTTTCTGTGATTCTGAGTCGTATTTCACAAAGTATACTTGTTATCTGTCTATAACAATTTACTTATATCTTTGTTCGACATTCTTACGTGATTTCAGTTGTTCATGAGGAATGGTAGTATAAAGTCTGGAGGTTGAATGAAAGCTGTAATACAAGTTTGAAATACTGTGCAGGAAAACAATTTTTGAAAATTTTCGATCGTTCTGAAAATCTGAAAACAAAATTTTAAGGGAAAAAATTAAATTAATAGAAATTCCACTCGCTCGCTTTATATTTTTCAGGCCAAATTCCTAACGAACTACTTATTAATTTGGCACTGGCTGTAAGTGTGTTATAAGAAAACTAATAAGGCCAGAATAACAGACTTGTGCCAATGAGCAATTGTTAACATCGTATCATACCATCATTTTGAACTAAATATGCGTCGTATAAAAGTCATTTTTACAATTCTAAAGTAAAACCATTTGACGTTATATATCTCTACAAAATTCTTATCGATAATGGCACTGTTTTGTAGACTGTTGCTTTCTTATCATTTCCATGTAAATGATGTTCAGGCCAATTATTATGCTGTCCCACGGTACTCGGCTCTGCCACTGTTCATAAAACAGATTAAAAATATTTTTATAAGTCACCTACCGGCTTCGCCGAAGGGGACTTTAAGTTTGCACTCCGTCAGTCCTTCTGTCAGTCTGTCACACTCAGTTTTCAGGACTTTTTATAAGAGATATTTATCTAATATTTGGTATGTAAATCTACCACCATGAGTTAGAGATCAAGTTCGAGTTTGGTTCCGGTTCATTGATTTCGGACGGAGTTATGGGCCTTTGACTTAGAAAATTTTGGTAAAATATAGGTTTTCCGGCTTTTTTTTTTTCGAAACCGTTCCAGATATTAAGCTAATGTCTATCACTATGAGTTTCAGATCAAGTTCGAGTTTGGTTCCATTCCATTGGTATTTGAAGGAGTATTGGACCTTGGATATTTTGGTAAAATATAGGTTTTCCGGATTTTTATGCCCCCGCGACGATAAGTCGGGGGGCATATTGTTTTACCCCTGTCCGTCCGTCCGTCCGTCTTCCGCCCGTCCGTCCGTCCAAGTGGGTTAAATGGTTTGTCCGCGCAACTCCTACAGTTTTTATGCTAAAAGTTTTTATTTTGCAGATCATTTGCACATATATTGAAGATGTGCATGTGATAAGAATTTTGATTTTGGTGCATTTTTGTCAAAAATATACATTGTTGAACATAGTCCTTTTTGGTGATTTTTCATAGAGGGTACATAGTTTGTCCGCGTTACTCCTCCAACAGTTTTAATGCTAGGAAGTTTTTATTTTGCAGATCATTTTACCTATATTGAAGATATGCATGTGGTGAGGATTTTGATTTTGGTAGGTTTTGTCAAAAATATACATTGTTGAACTAAGTCTTTTTAGTGAATTTGTGATAGAGGGTACATAGTTTGTCCGTGCAACTCCTCCTACAGTTTTTATGCTAGGAAGTTTTTATTTTGCAGATCTTTTGTACCTTTATTGAAGATGTGCATGTGGTAAGTAATCTGTTTTTGGTTGATATTTGTCAAAATTATACATTGTTGAACTTGGTCATTTTTTGGTGATTTAGTAATAGAGGGTACATAGTTTGTCCGCGCAACTCTTCCTACAGTTTGATGCTAGGAAGTTTTTATTTTGCAGATCTTTTGTACCTATATTGAAGATGTGCATGTGGTAAGGATTTGATTTTGGTCGATTTTTGTCAAAATTATACATTGTTGAACTTCGTCATTTTTGGGGGATTTAGTAATAGGGGGTATATAGTTTGTCCACGCAACTCCTCCTACAGTTTTTATGCTAGGAAGCTTTTATTTTGCAGATAAGTTGTACTTATATTGAAGATGTGCATGTGGGAAGGATTGTGATTTTGATTTATGTTTGAAAAAAAATACACATTGTTGAACTTAGTCATTTATTGGGTGAATTATTAATAGAGGGTACACAGATTGTCTGTACAACTCCTCCTAGAGTTTTGATGCTAGGAAGCTTTTATTTTGCAGTTCATTTGTACCTATATTGAAGATGTGCATGTGGTATGTATTTTGATTTCGGTTCTTTTTTTTCAAAAATATACATTGTCCAATTTTTTGGTGATTTAGTAATAGAGGGTACATAGGTAATCTGTGCAACCTAGAATAACATGTATTTAGCGGGGGCATGTCATCCTCTAGTTTTTTCTAAATTGTTCCAGATATTAAGCTAATATTTGCTATGTTAGTCAACCACTATTAGTTACAGATTAAGTTCGAGTTTGGTTCCATTCTATTGGTATTTGACGGAGTTATGGGCCTTTGACTTAGAAAAATTTGGTAAAATATAGGTTTTCCGGATTTTTTTTCTAAACCGTTTCAGATATTAAGCAGATATTTGCATTGTTCATAATCAACCATTATGGGTTACAGATCAAGTTTGAGTATGGGTTGTGTCCATTGATTTTTGACGGAGTTAAGGCCTTGGGCTCGGAAACTTTTCTTCTTTAACTATTTTTGCTGGTATAACAAAGAATTATTCCACCGGTAGGGGACTTCTGTATTGCTTTGCAATACGATCTACACTTGTTATAACTATTATGCCCCTGTGAATCGAAGATTTGGGGGGTACATAGGTTTTTGGTCTGTCTGTCTGTCTGTTTGTCCACAAAAACTTTACATTGGGATATCTTTTGAATGATAAGTGATAGAGCTTTCATATTTTTGCATGTGTATTCCTTGAGGCAAGACCTTTCAATCGATACCAAAATTTTCTACCTAGTGAACTTGACCTTGGCATGTGATGCATGGTTTGAAAAAAAATTATAAACTATAACACTGTATATATCTTTTGAATGGTAATTGATATAGCTTTTATATTTTGCATGTACATTTATTGTGGCAAAACCTTTTCATTGGTTCCAGAATTTTTGACCTGGTGACCTTGACCTTGGCATGTGAACAATTGCATAAAAACTATAACATTGAGTATATCTTTTGAATGGTAAGTGATAGGGCTTTCATATTTTGCATGTGTATTCCTTGTGAAGAGACCTTTCAGTTGGTTTCAAAATATTTGACCTCGTGACCTTTACCTTGACATGTGACTGTCCAATAAAATTTCACCAAATCTTTATATATAGAAACATTAACCTCATTTATGATAAAATGTTTCTTGATATTTATAAATTTGTTATGTAAAAGATCTTTTAAATTATTCAGCATATTTTTTTTCATTTATTCAATTTCTTTTTACAGGTATTAATATATGTATTATATATATCAGTGATGAGGGATGTTACTAAAATGTCTATGATTACATTCTTCTCTTCTGTATATTCCTCCTTTTTTGGGGAACCAGTATTGATGAAGTATATGAAAATATTCCTGATGTAATTAAAGAACTGATAACACTGATAGACAGAACACAATGAGTTAACTATAAATCTTCCAAAGGAAGGAGGGGGGTAAAAATTGTTTTCTTAATAATGCTTGGATAATGATTGGAGGGGATCAGCTGATCGAATTCTGTGTTTGCATCCAATTGAAATCATCATTTGATGTGAATTAACTTTTCAGTTGATACCAGAATTTATTTCTACAAATAATTTTGTCAGAAGGACATTAATTGTTGTTCAAAATTGCTAATTGTTTCTTCTTAATTAAGTTCTATTCGGGGGCATAAGTGTTTCACATAACACATCTTGTTATTATTATTTTATAAAATTTGAAAAAAAAACCTTTGTGGCTGTCATAATATAAGTTTTTGTTATTTTATTACAGATTAATGACAAAGCCGTTGTTAAACTATGTGGAGCATGCCAACCGAAAGTTGCACCCCTACCACAAGACAAGGGGGCAGTTATTGTTGGAGATTTTATTTATATCAGCCCCTCGGTACTACAGGGTGATTTATATGTTGCATGTGATGATATATATGCGTTTGGACTATTAGTATTTGAAATTTTGGTGGGGCCTGCTTTCAAAGATCAGCGCCACTGGTCTTTAGCAGAGTTCGCAGAGAACTGCCAACCCTATGCGTTAAATGGCTGTCCTTATTCACTAGAAGGATTGCTAGACAGTACAAAACAAATAATAGAAGATTGCTTAGACATTGTCTTAGAAAAACGACCAACAGTAGACAAACTGACTTACCTTTTAGAAAATTTAAAAAACGATCCAGCTTTGTTAAAACTTAAAAGGAGAAAACCAATTGAAAAGGTAAAAAGCAACGATTCACAAGGAGAAACTTCCTCATTTGAAGTACTTAGATCCAGTTTAAAATCCTTGTCAGGTTCCTCTTGTGAAGAACAGAATTCTGATAGTCCTGGTAACATCCAAGTCAGAGATAACAGACAAGGTAAAACAGTCAAATTTACAGAGGATTCGATGGAAGATCACGAACATTCTGATGCTTCATCTCAGTCCAAAGATCAGTTAAAAGACTTTTTTAAGAGAGATAAATTACCTGCCAGTGTTAAAGCAAAAGATCTGTTTGCAAGAAAAAATCCGCCTTTAGAAGAAATATATACATCAAAAGTCCAAAATGTTTTCGGCGTACCGAAAAAGAGTCCTGAGTCGACTTCCGAGTCACAAATAAAAGTTCTCGATGAAAGTAAAAATTCCTCTCAGACTTTTGATCGCAAGGGAAGAGCTTCAAGACTAATGAAGCAGCTGTCAACGGAAGCAGAGAAGTATCTTCCAGAACAAGGTAAAGAAACAGACTCACAAAAGAAGGAAGTGTCAAGAACATATTCTGACACACCGACAGAAGTAAGGACAGACGATGACCTTATGGAAAGACTGACAAAAAAATTAGATAATATGGAAATGAACAGACAGTCACCGAGTCAGTTACGGCAGTCTTAGTTTTGACCCGTAAGCAAGAAGAGAAAAAAATCAACGAAAGCTCTCTACTTTTCAAAATTTAGCATGTTTTTCTAATGACATGCTTTGTTTTAAAGCTTCTGGTCTAACGCATATTATTGTTGAAATTGTTTATTGGATCAGCTAGCTCGACGTGCAATTTACTTATGAAATATTTTTCACGACTTTACCCCTTTTTTAATTATATTGTTTTTCTATTTCGATAGCAAAATTTAAAATCCAATCATCATTCAAATTTCGTAGAAAATATGCAATCTCACATGATATTTTATAAGATATTTCACAAAATATTTTGTATGATATTTCATAAAACGCATTTTCAGTTTTTAATTATAAACATATTTTGTTTCATTTTTACGCAAAAAAAAATCAACACATCGATTTAGCTCAATTAAACTGTATTTCATCCATATTACTTTAAATAAAAATCGTCCTAGATAGTAATTCATATCTGTTCTAGGGATTTAATAATATTGAGTTGTGTGTTATTGGTTTTTAATAGCAGTACATAATTTGGAATAAATTAGCAATTGACAGAAAATGGTACTGGCAAAGAAGTATGAAGATTTGCAGTCTTTAAAGAGAAAAAATAATTTAACAATAATTATTTAACAGGCCTTTTCAAAAAATCAATATTGGTCCGCTGTTCGGCTTCGACATTTAAATACAATGAAACAGTTCCGGTTATCATTCAAAACGGCAAGTGTTGTTCATCCTGAGCACAATTCATAACACTGTCCATATTAAGATTACTTAGGTCATTGTTGATTGTGACAGTACACTAAATTTGTTAGAATTAAAATGTATTCAAGGTTTAAGTTGTGTATTGTTAGCCAACCGTACAAGTGATAACCGGAAGCGAAGAGTGTTTATACCTCTATTTATAAGGAGAGTTCCAATCAAGGAAAAGATAATAACACTTAATGAAAAGGGCTATTGATAACCATAAAAGCAGCACCTGTCGGAAATTGACAATGATATAATGTTAACGTTTATTTTCTATTTTTAAGCATCAAGAATATATTTGATAGAACAAGAAAGAATGTTAGTGCTACAGTTGCAGTATGCTGAGGTTATTGTATAATGTGACATCAGTGTTACATCAATATATCAAATCAATAAATTTTCAAATGAATACCGAAGCAACAAAAAAAAATCATAAATCCAGAATACATAGCAAAATGAGGATGACACACATTGAGAAAACAAATGACGAGAACGAAACCAAACAAAACATATTACAAACGCCACAAAAATAACAAACTAATAGTGTTAAACACTCAAGAGTAGAAGTGTCATATATTGAAATTTTCTTATTCGGTATACATTTGTATCTCATTAGCGTAGTTTTCAAAATGAAAAATTGCGCCTCAATTTCTGTATTATTCATTTTATTTGTTTCTTTATTTTTGTCACAAAGTTTAACCAGTGCTCTTATATATGTTTGTCTTCTTAGCTATGTAGAAAGGGAATTAATAGTCAATTTAAGTTTTAATTAGATATTACAGCTATACAAATTTGATAAAGGGAATGGATTTCAATTAAGAACCAGGAAATAAAAAGAACACGACTCGAATAGTTTAATCCACAAAATATTCAAAACCTTATGCCTTAATTTTTACAGTTATATTTTCATTTTAGATGGTTAGTCTTTTATAAAAATGAATGACAAAGTCAACAATAGTTTTGTCAGAAGTATTAGGAATCGCACACAATCACAAAATAAAAGTTATACAACTGGTGCATGCCATTTGACAAGGGTTTGTTGCAACCAGGAATCCAAAAAAATATTCTAATTGCTATAAAGGGGAGCTATTTAACAGCAAATACATTTTCATAAACGATATGAATTATATTCCATTGTTGTTTCATCCTGAATAAAGGAATTTTGTATCGTTTACATTCAGTCAATTCCCATTTACTATTTCGTACATTTGGTTTTTTTTAATTTCACGAAGTGGTTGTCTTGGAATTTATGGCGGTTTTCCTAGATAATTTAAGTATAATATAGTGAAGATACATATTTTCCTCCACCAAAAACACTACCTGTCTAATATTGTGATTGTGTCTGTTAAGTAAACAAATAAAGTCCTACAGAACACTACTGTCCTCTAGAATATTAGAGTATATTATTTATTCGATATCGTTTGAGAAATTTGATTAGTGGAGATATGATCACATGACTCTCTGTATTTTTATAGATTGACTAGAAAACAGTATATAAAGAAGTTATATCTCATGTCACTAAAAATAGTAATACATTTCAAATGTTCCTATGAAGGTTTGTAAAAAAAAAACATTAAAAACATATTCAATTCATTTTAATGAAGTTTCTAAGAATGTTATATATTATACACATTGTAATTACATTATAGTAAATTAAATTCTAAATTCTAAATATATTATTTTTTTAATTAATTCAATTAAATCTTGCATTTAATTATTTAGATAAAGAATAAAAATGACCTATTCAATGTTTCTGTAAATTAATAATGTAGCAATTATAGTCTGTGTATGAGGTCGATACGATGTTATATCGACCTCGGATTTCATCCTCTGTCGATATGCTTTTCCCAGGTCGATACAACATCGTATCGCCCTCATACACAGACTATAATTGTATAACACCGTTTGTATCGCCTCAAGTGTTTAAGTGATGACAAATTGGTATATCATAGATTTCTGCTGGACTATGATCTTTTTTATAAGAAGACAATTCATTCTCCCGGAAGAAGTTTGAGTACACATTTCTGGGGAATATTGGTTTCTTCATTTATCAATTACATAAATTGTTGAAATGGCCATAAGAAAAAACAAATTTTACATTTAGTTCTGTACATAGTTATTAAGTAATTACAGTAAATGTTATGTTAATGATCAAGGAAGTCTGCCATAATACTTTTGTGTTTCACAACTACACAGAGTATTTGGTCTTATGAACATTTGAATTCTATACAATTATGGTCTTTTGAGTTTTAATAGACCTAAAAATTGATATTGACTGACGCTGGAGGCGGAGGTTAATATTAAAATTTTTAGGTCTATTAAAACTTATATCGACAGATACAAAAGACTGTAATTGTTTTATTACATAATAATCAGCTTACTTGGTAATTGTAAGGTTTTCAACATTTTTCATTCAGGATAACATACCTTGTAAAATTGTCAACGGTAGTTGTACATTTGTATTTACTTTTCGGTGTGCTTTCCAATCTCTTCATACAAAGATGAATGCATCAGGCAGCTATCAGTACATAATTTTATGTTCATGACATTTTTCATTGATTTTATATAACAAGTAATAAAAATCACTCGATTCTGCAACATCTGTACACATCTTTTTTCAAAGTTTAGATTTTTTTTCGTAACATATTATCATGAGAATTTGAAATAAAGTCTTTTAGGGTTATAATAAATGAACAACACCCACCTTGTGTTATTACGAATTAGTCTGATTCCCTGTGTTAACTAAAGAAGCTCTAGAATTGAGGTGAAAATTGCAGAAATGCTATACCCCGATTGTGTATCGCATTATCTTAATTTCGATCACATTTCGGGTATTTGTAAATAGCTGTCTACTTGTGGCAAAATGATTCTAATATAGACACAGAACAACAAAACGTCTGCTGCTAGCCCAACGCCATTTTGTCACTCTTCCCGAACATACTAATAATACAGCCTTTCTGATTGGCCGAAAGTCGTGACTCCATGTAAATCTGTTTTTCATTGGCTATTTAAATAGATTCTCAAAATAAATTTCGCGAGTCAATATCGTTTTTAAGCAGACCTGACAAGTGAAAGTTAAAGCGAGTCGATTCGATTTTTTATTGAATATCATGTGATAGGTTTTCATCCAATAGATTAGCACTATTATAATCATTATGTAATAAACTCTAATATAGAATAGACTGGAGGTTTTCAAATATATGTACAAATTTAGGATTTTTCTTGTCTTATATCCTTTGATTCATTTGTAAAATATTGTCTCCAAAAAACTAAATTTTCTTCACATCATTAACTCTTTACTAGCTTATAAAATAAATTACACAGAATTAAATTAAATTCTGGATTTTCTTTCCATATGAAAGGAAACCAAGAAAGGAAAGGTAAAAGTAGGAGAAAGCATTTTCAACTATGTTGTATCTCGAAAACAAGTTAATAACCTGTCAATATTTTTAGCTGCTAAATTTTTTCTAACCAATGAGATTTTTTGTAAAGTTTCTTTTAATTTCACCACTTTACATCATGAAGTCCATACCATTGTACCATTTTACATGTTAGATTTCTGTAACTAAGCAGAAAGCACATCTAATTAAACCACAACAATTGATTATATAATAATTATACGTCCTAAATTAATTATGCGTTTAACGTGAACCTCTCTCGTAGGTTTGTGAAAATTACCAGAAATAAAAGTAACAAAATACAGTTGTGTTTCCAGGTTTTACGTCCGAATTTTATACTTATTAAGTTGAGGCATTACAATTATGTTTTGTATCCACTTCCATTTTAGTAGCCCCATGAGAATTTTCTGTGCCATTCCTTCTACTTAAAATTTCACGAAGTAGAGAATGTACTGCAGTCTTTTAGTAAATAATTTTGAATTGGTTGTTATGTTGGTACTACAATATCGATGATCCAATCAGTTCCAGACAATATATATAAATCCTCAGTATATTTATGTGCGTGTTGTTTATCATACTATTTTGTTTTTTTTGTATTGTTATTTTTAATAAAGTGTTATGTTTGTTGTATATTAATATATTTATCTATCTTTATTGTACTCGAAATCAAGTATCTGAGGAAAAAATTCCAAAAAAATCCCTGGGATACTGATCGGAAATCACAACCCACAACCAGAGCCAAGACTATGGTAATTAAGCTCCAAAATACCGAAATTTGAGTACATTTTGTGCCCTGCAGACGGTTATTTCGACAATAGCCGTGTCCTTAGCTAATTTTGGCTTTACTTTTTAGATCCTAATTGTAATTTGTTCTCCTTCAGCTTTCNGGAGAAGATGATTATATGAAAAGTTAACAGACGACGGACGGACGGACGACGGACGACGGACGACGGACGCCAAGTGATGGCAAAAGCTCACACTGACCCTTCGGGTCAGGTGAGCTAAAAAAGGGTTCCAGCTTATTTTTGCCTCTCCGGAACCACTCTGTTTCCGTTCGATGGAGAATCTGCACCAGTATGTAAATTTGCAGGATCCCTGTAAAAATACCCAAGTATTGTTATTCAATTCCGTCATGTTAGTCTGTTATTTTAAAACAAAAACTTAATGCAGTGAAAATGGTCCAAAACATCGATGAGCCTTGAACATGTTCTAAAGATTTCAAACTTTGTAGAGAAAAACGAATAAATGATACTTGGATCTATATATCTAGTTTCATTTTTTTTTCATATGAGAGAGTCAAAATATTGCTAAAACGCAAAAACAGAAAACAAAAATAAAACGCAAAACAAAATAAAATAAAAAACAAAAAAACAAAAAATAAATTTTGTGTTAAAAATGAATATTTTTTTCGTTTGAATCCAAGATGACATATCTGTATTATAAGTGCATTTATTGATTATTTATTATTTTTTTTGGGGGGGGGGTCCAGTCAAATTATACACATTTACGCTTTTCATTCCGTTTCAGTAGCAGAAAAGTCCTTTTAACATGTTTTTTTTTTTATTTGCACGGCAAAAATGAAATATGTTTTTATGTTAATCACACAAGTGCAAAAATACATTTACCTGCTCTGTGCAAAACTGATAACTAGAGTGCTGCATGGTACTGTGCAAGTTACAGCAATGAAGGCATAGTTGATAAATTGATGCGGCTATTCTGCGGCCAGAAAGTGATCTTTTTTTATGAATGCATTCAGATACAGTATTTGCACATATTGCGAATTTGCATAAAGTGTTTAGTGTGTAAAAGTGTGAGCTTGAGTTGACTTAAACAACACAATCTGATTGTAAAGTGCAAATGACAATGACGAAATTTTTATCATCGGAATGGGGGATCAGGGGTAAGTGGACCTTCCTTTGCTGATTTTCCCATTCGTTCCCGTTGAAAAATGACTAATAAAATGTCAAAAAATAAAATGGAACTTCATTTTTTCAAAGTTTGGGTCTGACAGTATTTTTAATGTATCTTATGATGTCTTTGTGATTTGATACAATTGCTGTGGGGATAGATTTTGACAATGAGGAAATTTATATTTAACTTCACTCAAATTGAAACTTATAATTTTCGAGTTCAATACAATGTAATTCAAACTCGAAATTTAACTTCAATCCTAACTGTAACTCAGCCCAGGGGAAATTGCCTATATATTGGTATACGGGGACGTGTGGCAAATTTGGGAGCTTTTCTATGCAAAATCCAACATGTATTTGATCCTCATATTTGCCCTTTTTATAAATATCTGGGTCTTTTTTCCATCTTATTTGGTATTAATTTGGGCTGTATTTTCCAGTTGGTATCAAAATTATGAGACGATGTGTCAAAAGTAATCAGTTTTATTCTAAAGGCTGTAAAACGGGTTGTTTTCCCAAGTTTCTCAATTGCATTTTCTATAATAATAAAAGCAAATTTACGTAGGGAAATATTCGAGAATATATCCTAATCGAGAAATTAGCGAAAATAAACACCTCGCGAAAATTTCACTATGAACAGAAAAAAGTACTGTCCATACCAGGGACAGTCTTTTTCTTACTGTCATAAACTGTTAGCGTCCTATTAACAACTGCCGAAGGCCAATGAAGTACTGTTATGGATTGGGACAATCTTTAACAGTAGTTTATAGACATATGTTTGATTGCAAATAACTGTATAGCACTGTAACAGTGCATGACAGTCAATAACAGTTTTTACCTGTATTGTAAATAACTGTCCCCGCTTGTGACAGTGCTTTTTTTAACCATTAAAAACTGACATGATTGTGATAGACTGTCCTCGATTGTGACAGTATTTATTTGGCCTATTACGAACTGTCATTAACTGTTACAGATAATGACAGACGTTTGTGGAATTTACACTACTGACTTGCACTGTCATGAACTGTAACAGTCGATTTGAGGCCATTGTAATTCTTTGCTTTATTTTCATACAATGTGGCATAAGAATTTAAGTAATATAGTTTATAGCATGGTTTTCTATCATACACTTTTTTTTCATTAAAAATAACAACTCTTCAGTCCCGAATATTTATTTTTTCAAAGAGAGTATAATATGGCACTGATTCTTTGGATCAAATGTACAAAATTTACCTATTTTTGAGTGAATAAATTAAGCAACACAAAACATCCGTAATTTCGCAATATATCACTTCAAAATTTTATCAAAATTTCGTATAAGTGACTACGTCGTTACAAAAAAATTACCGAGAGGAAAAAGATTGTGTCAAAAATACAATTAAATCGAGGATGAATGCCATTTCTTCTTAGACAGTAAAATCTATGAGATTAACAGGCGTAAATCATTCGAAGTGGCATCTACCGTGACCAGTCAAAACTTGAAAGAGTCTAAATTATATTGCAGTTCAACTCTGTGTTATTTCAAGGACGTATATCTATAATATTGGTTATTTTAAGCTAAAATATATCAGTTTCAGAGACATTTATATGATGTTGTGGTATAAATATGTTGTATTTGCCTGATTCAATATGAATGTAAATTTCAAATAAATATATAAATACATTATTGGGCAGTGCAAAGGACCATTGAAAATATTTTACATGTTTTACTGTGCATCAACAGGATATTGCGACAATTTCCCATTCAATTTGTAGGAATGACGTTTTGTGATTTTGTTGCAAAATTCAAACGGGTGTATCGCTACCATCAGATTTGCGGCTAGAGTCACCAAAACCCTCCCGCAATCAGCTTACATATGGTCAAATGCAGCTTAATTGGATCCGTGTTTTAATAAACTGTGAGAAGTGAAATAAAAGCAAAAATAAAACATGTATATAAATTTTATTCACAGTTATAGAAAATGATTATTTGATTCTTTCCAGCTTAAAAAAACAATATTTTATTAAAATCTAAAGATCGGTGAACCTCATGAAATTATAATACAGTCGACTTTAACTGGGTAATTCGCCCGCAGGCACTACATGGTTGTAAATTAAACGAAATATGCAAATAACAGAGTCTAAGTCTATTCCAAAAGGAATGAAATTAATAACCAGATTTGCTTGGACTTTTGTGAAATTTCGTCCCAAAATGTTGATTTTCGTCTCAATTTCATATCAATCACAGACTTTTATCGTGAAATTTGGACCACCATTTAAAAAAATGACATTAGTTATATAACAACGGCAGTAGAATACCGAAGGAACAAGGGAAGCGATGACTACAAAAATCGAAGTCCAAAGACATGGCAAAAGCGGTAACAGATAAAAACAAAGACAAAACAAGGACGTGAGACAGCTACAATGCACGGAAATAAAAAGATAACATTAAGAACTAAGGCACTCACAGTGTGAACTCCCATGAAAACCGGGAGTGACATCAGTTGCTCCGGAAGGGTAAGCATGTCCTGCTCCGCTAGCGGCACCCGTCACACTATCAGTGAGTCAATCCAGGGTTGAGTCAAATCCGATTATGTCAAATCCGTGAAGACGTGAAATCTAGCTGAAAATGTCCGTTTTCATTTGGGACACAGACACGTCATATCTGTCAATGATGTCATGGTGACGGCCATAGAATTTCTGAAGGGATGAAAGTAACAAAGGCTGAACAAATCCCTGACTAAGCAGCTTTTGGGATAAATAATATAATATATAATAATTATAAATGAATAAATTAATATAAAGATATGTTTCTAAATATAAGGGTAAATTTAAAAACATATAATATAACATTAGTAAATAAATCCATCTAAAATTAAAGGATACAATCTTCGTGACTGCCTCCCCCCTTCCCAATCGAGCCCGTTAAGTCATGTTTTTGTTAACTGGAGATATTCTAATATCGATATGTAATTTATCTACAAAATGATGTATTTTCCAACACTAAAGAAATTAATTTTCTAATTTGGAGACAACCGGAAGAGGGCGGGGTCTTTTATTATTCTGTTTGGCAATCAGTGTTATAATATGTCAATTTTTATTTCAAAGCTGTAATAATTAAAATATTGAAATAATATTTAGTTTGAAATTCGGGTGTTCGTCAAAACTGCTATATGCTTTTTTCACTGTTCTGATACACATGACATTGGCCTGAGCAAGAAGTTGTTTAGATTTCATTGGCGGATCCAAGGGGTTCGGGGGTTGGAATCCACCCTTTTATCTGGAAAATCGTGTATTTTTGATGAAAATACTGGCGTTTTACTAAGAAATACCCCATAAATTTTCGAGCTCCGCTCGGCGAAATTTCTCTTCACTTCTCAATTGGAACCCCCTTTTCATATTTCCTGGATCCGCTCCTGGATTTCCTTCTACTGAGTAAATGAACGTGAATAAATCTATTGAAAAGATAATAGTTTGGTTTTTCAAATTTTATTTTATTATTATTGTCAACTGATGCACAACGAGTGATTTGTGTATGCATGATGATGCACATGTTCCCCATAATATATAAGATTCTAGAATCCATTATTTGTTTATTTATAATATTCCTTTTTTTTTATTCAAATAACACAACTATAATGATTTTAAACATCTTAACATCTGACTGCAACAATGATTTACGACGCCCTCGGGCTAATTAACACCTGGTCAAGGTGACAGGTGATGACTTGACCACTTGTTTCTTACATTTTGTTAATTGGATAGATGTTGAATCATTCTCCTATTTCTAATGTGTAACCCTAACATTGTACATATGTACCTCTAATATAAAATATAACAGAATAGAACATAATTTAAAATAATGTATAAAAACTTTTGAAACACAAATCTGGGACTTATAATCGTAATATTTATGTTAAAGGGTATTTTATTTAATTAATTTTTATTTGCATTAAAGTAACCCAATATTTATTTTCTTATCAATCGTGTTCACTTCTTTTACTTTTGCGTTAAACAGTTCGATTAAACTTATTATTTTATAATACTCGAGGCTATCTGAAATATATCAAATGTCAGTTTTCCAACGATAACTAGGGGACATACTAGAGGAACGACCGGGCTATTTGTAAAACAGCATTAAATCTATATTTTAAATTAAACAAATGAATATTCTGCTTGTTATTATCCACCCTATAAAAAGGTCGTTCCACTTGCGGCAGCCATGGAACGACTTCCTGCACATTTATGTACAGAATATTCAAGACGGTGCTTATTATAGTATAAAAGGTGGAGACGTTTTCCGGTACGTCGGATAAGCCATATTATTCAGAAGAACTTGCAATAAAGTTAAAGGTCCCCGTTTCAGTTCAATGTTAAACCTATGGTAATTTATGGGAATATAAGGGGTTCTTGGCTCCAACCTTGTTGAGCCTGGCGCTCCGAGCTACAACACCAGGCCTCCGGGCTCCAGCCTGTGTTCATTAGTACGCAATTTTACGTTAACCCCTCAGTCATACGTTTGTTGATTCTTCATCAAACATTGTCTCCATATAACTGTTTCGATTATGCTTAAAAACCACTATTAATTGCAAGTAGCATCAGTGATTGAAAGAGATATTAGTGGTAAAGAATATAAAAGAGGCAAAATCATTCAAACAGATCGCACATATGCCCTAAAATATCCAACTGCCACAATATTTACAAGATTTTTCTACAAATTTGAGAAAATGTTTAATTAGAAAGAAATTATAGTCGCTTTGCATGCATAATATCAATAATTTGCACATATATTTTGTTAATAGCAAAAATCCGTTGAGTCTAGGGATTAAACGCAAGATGCGCATAGGTTTAAGACTTTCGGCCAAGTGCGAATCAATGAGATCATTATTTTAGTCTACACAATAGATGAAATCCCGATTAAGAGATAATAACTGTTATAAAATCAATAATGTTTGTGACAGTAATAATGATTTTTTTCAACAATCGCATATATTGCTCGACTAAAATAATGATCTCGTCGATTCGCACTTGGCAGATAGTGTTTAATATTGAACTGAAGATGGTGCCTTTAGTCTTTAGCCCGAATGGGAACCAGAATTTGCATGATCATTTTATCTAGTTTTAGTCAGAAAAATTATATATTTAAATGTGTCTGATTAAATACTATTCTTTTCTAGTTATCATAACGATTTTTTTGTAAATGAGAAATTGTGAGATTTAAAAGAGGACACCAGGGGGTTCATTTAATGGCTAACAATCTTTCAATTTCCCTAGAACAGTGGCCATTTACAAACACGGAACACGAAATTTATTGATAACAGCAAATAGTGCTTTTTATTTACAGGATTCAACAGAACAGAAAACACTAAATGGTCCAAAACAGTTAACAACTGATTTATTTCACCAAAAACAACCAGCTGATAATGCCCAAAACATGTTAACAAAAACTCCCCCTATCAACTTAGTAGCAAATTCTATAACAAATAACACACGTGCATGTTTTCTGACATGTCAGCAGTCGAACATGGCAATAAATAGCATTTTATGTCGATTTAAGCCATTTTACAGAGTTTTTTTAATATAATACTACTCGAAGGACATCGTGTAACAAAACCAATTTTTCGTTGCCAGTGTATGAACATTTGCCATTCCAAATGGCAGTCAGTTTAGTTTGGTTCCGGTGGTCCTATACAACGAATTAAAGCAAAAACTTACATTTTTTTATACAAAATCCGTGTCAAATTTGCATTCAAGTGGCAAGTTCGATGGATGAATTTTACATCTAAAAGTATGAAAATGCATGTGAACAATATACGTCCATGCTGTGAAATAAATGTTTTATAGTGACTAAACAGTCCATATTGCCTATACCATACAGCCTCGAACCATCCCCCTCCCCCCAAACCGGTAATGAGAAGGGGAATTTGCTTCAAATTCAACAGAGGACAGCACAGAAACGAATTAGATACGAGAAGAAAATATAACCTATTCGCAAAAATAATTGTGGATATATCAGCGGAGTTCTGAAATTTTGCGTCATTTTCAACTAAAGTTAGACTTTATTTTCATGTTTAGACTCAAAACATTTTAATTCTTCGGATAAGACATACATTGCCGAAATATTTGAATTCTTCGAATGTATATATACTGCCGAAATATTTGAATTTTTAGGGGATGAAATATATTTGGCTAAAATATTTGAAATCTTTGGATGAAACATAAATTGAGGAAATACTTGAATTCTTCGGATAAGACGTATATTGCCGAAATATCTGATTTTTTTTTAAGATGAAACGTAACATTGCAAAATTCAGACATTGTTTTTAATTCTATTTTCAGATGCATATATTATTGAATTAAATATGTGAATTTTTTAGTTAAATAAACCTCAAATTGTTTTGAAACTAACATTTTATTCTTTTATGGATAGCTTTATTTTCAAGAATGAATATTAACCATAGTTTGAGAATTTTGGTATTTGATAAATACTTTTATTTTAAATACGTGATCAAACAGTTTGATTTGAATTGTTAAATATTGACTTGATATGATTTAAGTAATTATACAATATGATATACACACTGGTTGTTAATTAAGCTGTTATTTGGACTGATCACGTTTGACCGATCCACTTTGAACGACATGTACCAACAGAATTTGAAAATTAAATAAAAATTGTATTTTAAAGGAACAAAAATTAAGTTCCTATATCCATTGAGACATTTTCTATGTTATATATATAGCACCGCTCTTACGAATTAAAATATTAATTGCACGAAAACCGCGTAGCGGTTTGAGTGCAATAAATATTTTAATGAGTAAGGCGGTGCTATATATGATTTGTACTATGACCAATGAAGAGTGCGTTAAATATGCTAATGAGTTAAAATGAATGACAGGTAACAATAACGTACAATTAGCACGTGATTGAAAACGAGTACACATTTCAAGAGGTACTGTTGCGTTGCAGTTTGTAAGGTAATTTGGTGTTTTATTTATTTATTTATTTATTTTTTGTTGTTTTTATTACCACACACGTATGTACCTTGTTTGGAGAAATGAACTGCACCTTTTTTTTCACCCGCTCAGTTTAATAATAACATTTGTACCTCAAAATCAAATTCAAACAATCATTTATTTAAATCATTAATAAACGGGAACGTTTCTTCAGTGCACTGTCCGGGAGGGCAATATTTCATGATCAACATCCGTTTTATTCTGTCCTCGGACTTCATCATAGGCGAACAACATTTCACAGCGGACATTATTTAATGTTACACGCTCTGGAGTCCTGTCACTGGGGTGTGTAGTCGTTTCCCCTATTTGCACTGGCATGTGCATAATATTACATCTATAATGCGTCGAGGTTCACTTACATTTGAAATCTTAAAAAAATGGTATTCTGTCAAAAAAAAGTAGAACACTTTCTTGTAGCCTTGTACCGGTAAGTCTTTTCGTTTAGTGTTATACATCTGATAAATAAACACGACTTTAAAACGTTCTTAAAACGAAAAAAAAAAAAACACACACACACACACAAAAACCCACACAAAAAACCCCAAGAAAAACAAGCTTGATGGCTGGTTATTTAGTTTTGAGTAAATCTATAGACTTTTATCTGGAACGGATGAATGTTCCCTTGTTGTAAATGCACAAGTGGGTGACATGTGAAAATTGAAAACATACTTACTTGCTCTCCAGGCTCGCTCTGTCTCTTGGGTTATCAGTATGTAACACGATTTAAACTTAACTGAATCGATTTTCTAAAATGAAACATTGTAGATCCATGCATAATGCAACTTTTTGAATTTTATACCAAAGTCAGTCGTTACTCGTGACATGCACAATTTAAATGATGACCATTCACATATTGATTTTTGTACGACAAAGGGTCAAGTTTTACATAATCGCTGCTGTTATACACACAATATTGTTGGCGCATAAAATAAAATAAAAAATTAGTCTTAAACTTCAGCATGAAAAAAATGCTTATTTACAAGTTACAAAGTTTATCCAGTTTTTTTTACTTGCATTCCGAGTAAACTACCTTGTTTAACTTTTTTATTTTTCAATTAATTGGTAAAATATTTTAGAAACCGTTACTATTAATCTCGAAAATTATATAAAAATAACATATTTTTGAATTTAAAAATTCTAATATATATTTCATTTTCGTGTACAATTGTTAAGATATTTAGGCCCGTCATGGGTTTCTTGATTACCTGATTACCAGGGCATTTTT